>WEKY01048790.1:34267-48879 GCA_013390045.1 Picathartes gymnocephalus
CCTACTGTCCCAGTTTGCTGTTTTCCGAGAGTCCTGCTGAGGCGCCGGGATCGACAGCATTCCTGAAGCAAAGCCTGTCTGTCCTCCACCCCTTCCCCTCCCGGCCGTGCCCCGTGTCTGCTGGAGCTCGCGCCCCCTGCAGCCGCGGGGGAATCATCGCTCCTGCCCTGCCCACCCAGCGCCACCTGCCGGCTGTGACCATCACTGCACCCAAGGGGACAGTGCCTGCAGGCCCAGAGGGCTGGGACCAGGTTTCCTGTTTCTGTTTTGTTGTTAATACCATAAGTGTTGTTTTTTTGTTCACGTTATTATAAATACTAATAAAGAACTGTTATTCCTATTCCTGTATCCTCGCCTGAGAGGCCCTTAATTTCAAAATTACAATAATTCAGAGGGAAGGGGTTCGCATTCTCTATTCCAAGGGAGGCTCCTGCCTTCCTCAGCACATACTTGTCCTTCAAACCAGGACAAACCTGGAGAAGAAAAGTCTCTGAGGAGACCTAAGAGCAGCCTTCCAGTAGCTAAAGGAGGCTTACAAGAAAGCTGGAGAAGGATTTTTTCATGGGGGCATGTAGTGATGGGACAAGGAGGAACAGTTGTAAAATGAAAAAGGGTAGGTTTAGGTTAGATATTAGGAAGAAATTCTTTACTCTAAGTGTGCCAAGGCACTGTAACAGGTAGCCCAGAGAAGCTGTGGACCCCTCATCCCTGGAAGTGTTCAAGATGAGGTTCTATGGAGCTCTGAGTAACCTGGTCTAGTGGAAGGTATCCCTGTCTATTGCAATGGAGTTGGAACTAGATGATCTTTTAGGGTCCTTCCAACCCAAACCATTCTATGATTCTATGAATTATATGAACCCACTTTATGTGGTTTTTTGCCATGTGTCACTAGAAGATGATCTTTATATAGTTCTTGATGTCAAAGAACAGTCTGATTTTCATTAAACAGTTATGGAAACAAGTAGGGAAGGAGAAAAATCACTCAGAGTATTCTGAGTGAGAAGGAAGGGACCCACAGGGATCTCCAAAGTCCAGCTACTGACCCTGTACAGGACAGCCCCAAGAATCACACCGTGTGCCTGAGAGCATTGTCCAAGTGCTTCTTGAACTCTATCAGGCTTATTTACTATGTTTAAACTTAGTTATTACAGTGAATTTTAGATTTAGTTATAACTTAAATTCTAGCAACTAAATTATGATCACTATTATAGTATGTCATGCTTTTATTTTCATGCTGGACAATGTGTTTAAAATAATAGATTTTAGAGGCCAAAAAAGGAATAGGATTCAGCAAACATAAGTTATCCAATGTTTAAACTTCTTTCTTTTCTATTTGGAATGTCTGTAAGTCTTAATTTGTGTTTGTAGTGATTTTAAGAGTATTTGTGTTTTATCAGTGATGGCCATTTTCCCAAGTGTGGTATATTCAGCTTCATGCATCTTTTCTGCAGTCAAGTAGGACCTCAAGTTTGACAGGTTGAATGAGGTCGCTTAAAAATGGAAGGAATCAATAATGTAAGAGAAGTTGTGTTTTGCCTGATAATGCAGTTTTTGTGGAGGAAAATGAAAGTCTTGTATTACACTTACTCCCGTGGTTATCTATGATGGCATAATTGATTTTTATTAATTATGGGTTAACTGTTTTCCTTTTTTAATTAAATGTAAGTTGTTTCTTGTCCCTATTAGTAAATAAATAGTAAATTGAGGTTTTTTTCTGTATATTATACATTATTTGAAAGCTGGTAAATCGAGTATATTTTTAAAGACTAATGAATTCTCTCTTCATTCATCAAATATATATGGTTAGGAGTAATCAAATAGCTGTATAAAATATCTGTAAATGTTTTAAATAGAAAACATTTTTCTTGCCCATTTTTTTTGTTGTGATTTTATGTCAGTGGCACTTTTACCCAGTATCTTTAATGACAAGATTTGATAATCTTGGAACATTTAATTTTTAAGTAAAAGTGTAATATGCAGGCTAATCTAAAACCAAATATTCAAGGCCTAAGGCTTATGTGGTAGCCAGCTTCAGGTTCCTTTGTAGGGCACATTCAAGGCTGTCCAGTTGTTCTGCTGAAATAAGTACTGCTACTTATTTTCATCTTACTCCAGATCATGTGACTCTTCATCTGAAAGCTACAACAATAAATAATAATGGACAAGGAATGCAAGACTATACTCTTCTAAGCTTTTATCATCGTAAAATCATTAAGAAATTTGAACTCAGACTTCCAGTCTTAAAAATAAACTTAAGGCTTATCTGAGTGAATTCTATATATTTACGGTAATGTGGGAGAAAAATATTATCTTAATTGGCAAAAAGACTTAAACTAAGACCCATTGTACTGTAAATAATGTAGTTCAGTTTTAAGCTGGGAAATCTGGAATATCAGTCTATTACTAGATGCAAGAAATCATTGTGCTTAATTTAGATTGATGAGTTTTGCCTACATTTCTAGGTCCTATGGGACTTAATGCTGCTAAAATGCTGTTTATGTCTTTAAAAACACACCTATGAAAACTTCCTTACATTTGATGTGCCTTTTGTTTTTTTCAGCTTTGGAAGAATATAGGCTCACTAAAAATATTATATAATGTCCTCTATTGACATTTTTATTATGTCCTTTTAAGACACAAATGAGGCATGAAGAAGAAAACTGTTTCTTTCTTGATTCCTTATTTTATTTATCTTCACAAAATGTTGAATTTTAACTAATTATTAAAACAAAAAAGGACAAGTATTTCTGAATAGAGGATTATTTTGATGCAGTCAGATTTGCAAAGCCTGATGACACTTGCCCTAGAGCACATAACAAACTACATAAAATTTTTATAAACCATTAACAGGTTCTCTCTGAGGACCTGGGGGATGGCACATACATTTTCAGAAGACTTGAAGAAATTATGTTCTCTATATAATAAAAACTTGGTGTTTGCCCATGCTTCGGTAATATCTATGATAATAATAACACCACAAGGTATTAAATATTCTGTGCATGTGTACCTGAAGGATTACTAATTATGACAAATTTGGACTTCATTCCTTCATAGTTGAGGTAAATATCTTTATGAATAAGTACAAAGTAATAGATGCAATATAGCTTAATTTAAGTGACACTTCATAACAATATTTTTAATACTATAGAAAAACAATTTTATTAGGTAGACGTGGTTTATTTGATTGAGCAGTACTAGCTCATTTTGCCTAATCATTGCTTTTTAATTCAATTGAAATATCAAACGGAATTTTGAAGATAATATTCTGGTTCAAAACTTCTCATTGGTGTTAAAATTATCATGAATGAGTAGAAGCTTAAATTGCAAAGTAAAATCTCTCTAAATTGTGATAATACTTCAGAGGGCTCAGTTGTTGATTTTGGTGCCAATCATTGAGCAGTGCTTTGGAAGAGCATTTAGGGGATCTAATGGACTACAGTGGCAGGAGTTACCCATGTATTTGAACTTAGTTTAGGGATAACTAACACTGGATGCAATTGCTTTAAAAAGTTCTGTCAACTTTAAACTCCTCTAGGAACAGCTACTAAAGATGAAAACTCATTATTTATGCCTGAGTAACTGCTTTAAAAATAAGTAACCAGGAAAAAACAGAAAATAGTGAAGCTTGAGACATATAGGATGGAAAAGCTAGAAAGTGCTTGAGAAGTCCTGATAGACAGGAACGGAATAGCAAAGAATTGTTCTTGTTAATGTAGTGCCTAAGATCCGTGAGCTGATAATAAGAGATAAGGGACATTATCCTCTCTTCCTGCTTTCCTGTGAATATGAAGAACCCACAGGAGTGAACCCTAACTGGAAAGAAATCCAAGAACACAGGTTTTAAGACAAGTGCTGTGAAGCGTGAGCATTCAGTCCAAGAATAGTAAAAATAATACTACACCACTTTTTACTGTTAGCCCCCAAGCCAAGCTACCCCTCAAAAAAACCCCAAAAACAAAACAAAACAAAAAAACCAAACAAAAAACAAACAAACAAACAAACCAAAACCAAGCTGAAATAACCTAATAGAAAGAAATCTTTTAAAGTTCTGGTTTCTATGGAAGAAGAGGTTGGTTTCTTTTTCTTTATTTTCTGGCAAGATGTTTTCTCCTCTTCTACTTGCCATGAGTCTTCCTCAGCAATTGAAAATGATGGGCCTCAGTGCAATACTAAATAAAATTAACTTAGTTCTTAGTTATCTCCTTATTACATGACACTATATATCTAAATATTGAATTTAAATCAACAATTGTAACTGAAAACCAGGTTTATACTTATTACACAAAAATTACTGCAATGAATTTTGACTAGTTAAAGATTAAAATTTTAAAATGAGTAATCATAATGGATTGTAATTTGATGTTCTGTCACCTCAAGGATTAAGAGTTTAAGTAGCTGACAGAGGGAAAAAAAAAAGATTCTTAGTTATATATGAATACTAAATAGGGATGGTACCCTTTCCAAAAGTAATCAAAGAAACTTAGTTAGCTGGAGCTAAATTAAGGCCACTTTAATCACTAATTAAATGTTCTTTAACTGATCTCGTCCATTTCTTTGAAATGAAAAATGAACAAATGCTCTAAAGTAGACTTTATTGAATGACATTTGGGAAAAATTCTCTCCCTAAATTTAGAGTAATTAAAAGCTTAATTGTTTAAAAGAGATCAAAATTTTTCATCTTAGGCAGGCAAGCTAATTTCTCAAATGATTCAGAAGTTTATTATTTAGTGTTTAGGAAAGTCATCCGACAAAGTTGAAGAATTAAATATGTGTTAATTCATAAAATAAATAAAGAAAAATACTGCATTTTGACAGAGTGCATTCTTATGGATGGCGCCTTTTGATATATCATAGGTCTGATATGCCTGCATGTGCGCAGGATCCTTGCCTGCTAACAGTCTGCTAGATTTGCTTGCAAAGTGTTTGCAAATAACTGGTACAAGTGATTAAGTATTTTAAGGGTGCATAGCACTGTACTATGATAAAATAATTCGTTGCAGTCTCATTTCATAAGATTGCATTTTTCATGTTAAGTTTCTAAATTTGGTTTCTAGGTAATGAAAATGAACTTTCACAGTGTCATGTTACTGATGGCTCTTGCAAATTTTTTAACGAACGAAAGAATAAGCACACTAGGGGCTTAAGAAAAGCTGGAAGACTCCAAAAGGTCAGTTTAACTGTACATTTGCTTTGTTAAGCTCTTTTGTGGAGGATTGAGTGCCTTTGTATGTACAAAAATTAAAATAAATTCTCTTTGCAGTATCAATCTTAAAACTTCCCTGAATCTCACTTTTCTTGAAATATTATGCTAATAATAATTGGTGTATAACCGTAAAACTGAGCTCTCTGGTAACTTGTGGTGCCAGAGTCCATGCCAAGCTGAAATCATAAAGGAGGTTGATAAGCCAGCTCAAATTGAAAAAAGCTGAAAAGCCGCTGAAATTGCCTGCAAAGATGCCTGTCCCTTTTGGAGGAGTTACTAAATGCAGCAGGTTTTTTAATTTATTTTATAGTGGATCGTTGCTAGTGGATGTTTCTCCAGAATAAAGATTTATGCAAGATTTTCTTTTAGATGCTGGTAAAAGTAAATTTCTTAATTTAGTATTTGAGCTCAATTTGGCTGTAGAAAAGGGAGAAAGTATTGGGTCAGCAGTGAATCTTTTTCTAAATGTTTTTTCTTTGTAAAAGTCTTTTAAGTAAATATAAAACTGATCAGGAAAATAAATATTAGTTCTTTTAATCAGTAATTAGCAAGTTGCAGATGAACTGAGTGATGAGTTCATTTGAGAATGGAAAGTCCTAAAACACTAAAAGATGTCTGCTGTTGTTAACTATATTTAATAAGTTAGGTGTTAAGTAGATAGATACTGGTGGAGTTTCAAAGAGACTGATCACAGATTTTGAAACTTTTTTATGTAAAGGTTTTTGTAGCACAGTAGCAAAGCTAAGTGGGTGCTGGAGAAAATTCCTATTCAGTGTTTTGAGATGGCTTCTTTTATCCACCCATTTCATCTTAGTGATAGTACCATTTCACTCAAATAGCAATAAAATAGCAGTGCATAGTTTCATTCATGTCATAAATGCTTTTTAAAACTTACTTTAAAGGTTTTTGTTGTCAGCTTGATTATGCAGATTCATACGGAGAAAATTTTGGGGAAGAACAGGGATTTGACTGAAAAGTAAAAAAAAAAAAAAATTCACAAAAAAGTGCTATGTGATTAACCAGGTGCTATGTCTGGCAATGAGACTGTTGCGCTGAAAAGTTTAAATTGCAAGAGAATATTTTCTAAACAAAAGCAGACTATCTAAATTTTTGTAAATAATACGTTGCAAAACCTCTCTCATACCAATCAAAATATGTTCTTGAAGCTTTATTAAAACAACCAAATATACAGCATTTTTATTTAATACTTTTTTCCAGTGGCTACAACTTTAACATTGCAACATTTTGCTAACTTTTGGCAATGTAAAAGTTAAGTTAGAAAACATTAGTTAGTTTCCTTTGCCTAAAGAAAAAAGTGGGAGAGAAATGGCGCAAATATTTTTTTAAATGTTATTTTATTGAATCATAGTATTATGAAGAATTTCCTAACGTTTATTTAAATCTTAAGAGAAATTTTCTGCAGAAAATACAACTGCAAAAGAAATGCCATTTCCTAGATACTTTGATGTATGAACATTTCGACAAATGTGACTATGTGACTCTTCAGACAGACCATTTTACTGGGAATCTGTTGTAACTGTGATCTGTTAAATTCATTACTTGGTTTCCCAAAATAAGAGACAACTATGTAAATTGCAGCTTTTATATAGAAAAAGGGTTTGAAATCTCCTTAAAAGTATTTTAGATGCTTCCGAATGTAATTCCCAGATAATACATAAACTGAAACTTTTTAGTGTACTTCAGTTACAACTCATTCGCTGTGGTGAATGCTACAGTGAACACTACAATTCTAACTCAGTACAGTGATTGCATGTCACTGGGCCTTTGGAGTTCACTATGTGATGGTAAATATTAAAAAAGCCATGGAAAAATATCTTTAGGAAACATGACTAGGTCTAAGTGTTAACATTATTTACTTCTGTGGCTTTCAGTTTTTCATCTGTAGTTTCTTTAATAGTAATCAAGCCATAGGTTCTGTACTTCTCTGCTGTGCTATTGTGTTATGCTTTAGTTTTCATCAAAACCTCATGCAGGTTGAGTTTCTCATATTTTGTTTTAGCTGAAGTCAAAACCAAGAATGAAATTGTATATCACAATTTTAGATTAAAGTACTCTAGTTTCTTTATCTATACCCTTTATACAGGCACGCTTATTGTACTGTTAACATGGAAGATGTCTAATCAAATGTATGTAAAATTGTACTGTCAACAAACAAAAGCCATGAAGACAGAACAGTTTATAATGGCAGCTGCATGCATGTTTGGGGAAGATAAGTAAGATTTTCAGGAATCTTTATGGATCCAGGAAGAAGATTTTTGGATTTAAAACAACATCACCACCACCCCAAAACCAGGACTTTTGGTGTGTTCAAAGGCAGTGCACATAGACAAATTTATAAAATTGACTCTTAGTTTTGAGGCAGAGTTGGTAAGGATAAACACTGTCAATTAATGCTTATGAATGTCAGCAGGTGGCTTCCCTGGTCTAGAAATCTAAGTTGATGATACTGTAATGCAGGGATAAAATAAACCCTTTATGCATTATGATGTGTCTTTCAATCATTCCATGAAACTGGGTACATAGTTCTTTGTTGTTTTGCATAGGGAGGACGAAGTGTAATAACTAAAATTCATCTTAAAGCTAAAAATGTATTCAAACAAGTTATTTGCGTTAGTGGTGAACTATTGGTATGAGGTTGAGTGCGCATTTCATTGCTTATTGTCACAAAAAAGTTTATCATTTATCACAGCACCTGTTGTATGTCACAAGTTAAATATTTTGTACTTTAAAAAGATCAGAGACTCATTATTAACCTGTTAACTGCCATTTTTTTTCCAAATAAAAATTTGTTTTATTGTTTTAGAGGGATATGAGAGGTGGTGGATGTGTTTTAAAGCATCTAAGAGGCTCACATCACTAGAAATGCAATTGCAATAAATTTTAAAGTTAAAAAAACCCCTTTAAAATACTGTTTTCTGAGTGAAAAGAAGAAACTCTTTAACCATGTGAAAAAACCAGTTAAGCGTCATGAGGGATGATTAAAAACATATTTTCACAAAGAAGACAATATGGAGTTAACTGAAATTCCTTCAGTTTTGTTTTTAAACAGATTCATCTTGGCTCGTATTTCTGTAGCTCTTGGATTTGGGTGAAGATACATCAGCACTGCATTTAAGAGATTTTTTGAGAAAAGATTTTTACAAGCAATCTAAGCTCACGCTGTGGAACAAATAGTGTGAAGCAGGCCATTGTTAGATCCTGTTATCACAACCCTTTTTAAAATTACTTTATTCATGGCAAAACAAATTTTAATACCCTGAAAAATCTGTGACTATAAAACATGAAGCGTCTTGCCAGACATTCAGTAACTTTATGACTATTTTATATGTGCATTCATAGACTTGTCTAAGATTGTATTGGTTTAGGGGACAACATTGTTTTATGTTTTCCTTCCAGTTTGGATTTGTAGTTGCTCTGAATAGGTACATATTTTAAATACTGATACTGAAATGTTACTGACTTTGAGACACAAATGAATAGGGCAGTTAATTAGACAAGGTGGAAGCTTGCAAACTGCGTTACAGTTAACACTGAAAACACTGCAACTGCCTACCTTTATAGTTTCGGGAAAATGCTTGATCTAATGGGGGTGGTCAGAGGATAGCACTGTGAAGGGTGCCTGTGAATCCCATGGTTTGGGACAGTTTCAAAAATATTTCTGTATGATTAATCCCATGAGTATTTTCACTCAAACTTTGCAAGGCAATTCTGATTCTGGACTTTCTCCAGCTAGTGAATTTGTCCCCCCCACTTCTCCCACATCAAGTTGAGGGCTTCCAGGACAGAAGCCATACCCTTGGCAACTGCTGCTGTACCTTACATTGCATGGTTTGGGACATATCCTAATGTCAACAGCTTTGTTATCACCCCTTAGGGATGCTACCATTCCTGACAGGATTATCTCCTGTAGATGAACCTAGTGGGTTGATTCATAACCTTGGGTCCCTAGAAATCATTCTCTTTATGACAGGTTTCATATTAGCTATTTGAGACTACCTACCTATTGTGGTCTATTTCTTAGTTTAAAAAAAATGTCTTTTAAAATCAGTACCTTTCTAGGGCAAAAGGCACATACTCCTGTCAGCTCAAGCTGTTTCCTGTTGTTCCAGGGACACTTGCAGCTGGTGTTCACACTCTTGTATCTGTTGGTGTTTGAAACACTGGAAATGTGCTGTGACAGTGAAACCTCAGGTGGTTGACTGTAGCTTGTCAGCAGGCAGGATAGTAGAGATCCAGGAACTGAATCTGCCCAAATTTTTATATAAAATTGTCACTAAATTTCTATTCACTCAACAAATTAACATATTGGTTATTTTGTAGAACCTTCTAAAAGAAGGCATAGAGGCTTAAGTAGATGGAGTGTTGTGATTTTTTTTTTTTGTCTTCATAGAATTAAGGAAAAAACCCACACTTCACTGTTCCTTTTTTTCTTACCCAGAAGATCTGTAGGTTTGATGACTTGATTAAGAAACTATTTATGAGGCTTCATGTAAATTCAGAACATATTTTTTATTACTACTTTTAGGCAAGTAGGAAATGGCTCAAAATCTATCTATGGTGAATGGTAGATAAGAATAAGCACCAAGAATAACATCCTGGAATCTCAAGTTATTTGAAGTACATCTATGTCATCTCCATCCTTTTAAATAAAAGTCTGTGGCACTCTTCCATTTAATGGTGGGTGGAAGGCTTAGGTGCAAGAAGCAGATGCAGCTTTTTGGTTCAGAGCATGAGGTCTGAGGTCTTTTTGGCTCAGAGCAACAGTACAGAAAGATTATGCAAGAAGTCAGATCATAGAGTCCATGTTTCTGCTTGCCTATACAAGTTTTTTCTGTAACATAGTCTTGCCCTGTGATAACCCTGGTTCCTCTTTTTCCTGTCTTATGATTTCTTTGGGGTAAACAAGTACCCATCCTTCACCTGAGATTTCATCTTGGAATCTAATCATGTTAGAATCTAAACTATAAGGTAGCTGTCTCCTCCCCTTAGAATTCCACTTCTTGAGGTTCAATTCTGTCACACTGGTAATCCTACTGTCTCTTTCTGATACTACAGAAAGGTTCTTCACTCAAGAGGGTGGTTGGGCACTGGAACAGGCTCCCCAGAGCAGTGGTCACAGCACCAGCCTGACAGAGTTCAAGAAGTGTTCAAACTACACACTCAGGCACACAGTGTGACTCCTGGAGTGGCCTGTGCAGGGCCAGGAGTTGGACTTTGGGTGCCTTCCAACTGAGGATCCATTCTATGGTTCTGTGATTTCCTCAGGTTTCACATAATAAGGTAAAGACATGAAAGTTTCCTAGTAAAATACAGTTGAGAACTGTACTGCTGCTTTTCCTGAGTGATGGTGACCAGGAAATTAGTCCCTAATTTGTTGGAAAGGCTTGGGCTTCCCACTGAATGAGAATCACTACTGCCTGTGCTTGTAGAAATTATAATAATAATAATGTCATGCTGATTGATGGAGAAGTTTTTAGGTTGCAGTCAAACGATTTGAAAGGAGCGTCTTCTCTCCCTTTAATCTTTAACTGTCCTAATAAAAGATGTCCATCTCCAATTTTGCTAGTGATCACAGGAAAACCTGTCCTTCAAAGTTGTAGAATGCTGGGAAAACTATCCCTTTCTACAAAGTTCTGCATCCCTATTGTTGGATTTTTTTTTTCTTATAGTTGTTAGCTATGATTGGTTGCATTTGGAAAACTGAAAATTGTGAAATTGTGTCAGAAAGTTGTGAACTCTGGCACTGCTAGTCTGAAATGTCTGAAGTTATTCATTCTCTTTTATCTTGCAACAGAAGTTCTAGGAGCTCCTATGTCTTCAATTACAGGATTTCTCATTATTTTCTTATATTTGGCAGTGAAGGAAAAATGATGCCCAGGCACCTGTCACATCATCTAATTTTTCTGTCTTCTAATAGACTACTTTGTTTTTTCATCTTTCCGCGTGGCAATATTGGATTTGGTTAGGATGGACTCATTTTTTCATGTCTTTCTAGGACCAAACAGAGGTACTATATTTGGTTAGGAAATTACAGTTGAAATTGGCTTTTGCAGCCGGAGGAAACTTGAAAAATATCAGTATCAGAGGACTGATAAGAGAAGGGCCAGCCAGAAAATAAATTACAGCTTTGAATAATTGCTGTTTAAAAATACTGAAGAGTAATCATTCATTACAATTACCAGTTATTTTCATCTATGACCCACAATTACTTCAATAAATTAATGTACTACTACTTATAAATTGTTTCTAACAACAGCCTTAAAATTTTGGGTCCTCATTACAATCTTAAGTACTAGCAGAGTGAAATTAACTTGGTTTTTAATATTCCTATGCTACATACAGCTCTGTCTTTTGTTTCATATACTAATAAGACTGAAGATTATTACTTCTGAAATACAGTTATAAAGATCAAACTTGAGTATAAGGGTACTAAACCAATTTCAAAACCATCTGCTGGACGTACAATTGCCAGAGAAGAAAGGGATTTGAATACTATAAAACAGATGGTGTAATATATTCTCCATTATACTTTCTTTGCTCACACATGCACTGTTTTTTTCCTGCCTGTCTCCCACCCTCCAAAAGTTCTTTATCCCTTGATACTGGCCAAACCACTTAGGGTATCTTGTTGAGTCCTGAAATTGAAGATCTTTTTTCACTCCACTAAAACATATATCTGAGTTTGAGACTGCTCTGAGGCTTATTTCTTTCAGAACTTTAGTCAACTCTAAGGCACAAGAGGAGAAGTTGGACTAAGTAATATACAATTTAAAAGTGCTATTTATTGGTTGAAATAATTTCTTGAAAAATATTTGAGACCTGGGTTCTTGATACAAAGACAAAATGAGATCTAATATACATAGGCTGGAATTTAACTGGTGACAAATGTAAACCTATTCCTATCACATTAATTCTTTGCATGAATACACTTTATTCTTGAGAACTAGTCTGGAAAGACATTTTATGGTCTCATTTTCATTTATTTGTCATTTATGAAAAAAAACTCATGACATGCTTAATAAAGCAAAATTTGAGTTCACCTTTTTGAAAAGCAGGTTGTACAAAACAGGACTTTTTTCTTCTTGTCCTTCAGGTCCAAGAAACACCAGTTCAAATTTAGAAGAGAGTAAGAATACATTTTGAGGTTGGATACCTCTTTTGTGGTGTAGATCAGTTGACATGTAGAAATTATCACTTTTAAGTACCGGGGAGATTTACAAATACTGTTTCCTTCTAGCTACTGAAATGAATGTTTTATATTTCAGATGACTTAAAAAAATCTTGTTGTTGGCCGACACTAAAGAAGTACTTAAGGCAACTGTGCTTCTAAGAAATATATAAAGGAAAGCTGAAGCTGTTGTTTATAACAAAGTCTGTATTCCAGACCTCAAAAATAATTCAGAAATAAGTGTGTGCTCTGATTCAGAGTAGGGATATGCAACTCTTCAGGATTCAGAGATTAATGGTAAATAAAAGGACCAGTTAACTTAATACCACCTTTTGCAGTGTTTTATTAATAATAATCCTTCTACAAACATGCATTAGAACTCATAATGATGCTCACCAGATGTCTTTTTGCTGGTCAGAAAAGTAAATGCTAACTCTTTTTTTTTCAATAAAAGCAACATGTAAAATAAAACAGACACAAAAAGCACAGAAGAAAAATTGCATAGTGGGGGAGAAAGCAATTAACTTGAAAAATGTAGAACTGAAAATTAGAACATAATTTGGCTAAGTTTTCCACTTGGTAACTGTAATTAAAGAGAACTGCTTGTCTTATTGTAGCAATAAAACAAAATATTGTCTGCTTAGCAAATGACCTTTAACTTGCAAAAATATGCAGTTCTGAATGCAAATGAAATAATAGCTTGGAAGAAATTAAATTTATTTCCAATTTCTACATTTTGTGTGTGCCGTTCTGCATTATTGAATCTTTGAACCACTTCTAAGTGCACTAACAAGACATTTATTGAGAATACTCACTGCATCATCTTGTACACGATGTGTTGTAACATAAAAGCTACAATTCAAAAGCTGACCTTGCAGGATGAGGTCAGAACAGGCTGTAGATTTCCTGATTTGTGTGGATCCAGTATTTTTACTTACCTATAGACAAGGTATTAAGAACCTGCTAACAAACATTTCTGCTCTGAAGCTGAAGAAGCAGCTGTACGATCTCAAGCTGCTCTGGCCTTGGTTTATAGTATTGCTTCTTTTTAACCCAAGTTTGCCAAAAATAGTGGTATGATTAGTAATACTTTCATAACGTTTATAAAAAATTGCGAGGAAGGATATTTTTCTGCACATTCTGAACTGACACATCAGGATCTACTTTAGAGCTAATACTAGATAAACACTCTCGAGAACCTAGTGCAATTGCTCCATGTGGATTTAACTCCAGACATTTTGACAAGGAGCTTGATTGTAATGGCACTGAGGCTTGGCTTCACGTAGTATAGGAGAATGTCATGACTGTGCTGAAACATAAACATTTGATGTAGATGAGTTTTTCCACCCAGAAAGACTGGACAGAGCAAAGCAAAACCTTGCTTTTAAGCCCTGTTTTTTTGCCTTCCCAAGCTGTTACATCCCAGAATCCTTTAATGCTCATGAGTTTATGGAAAACCTACAATGTGTATTAAGACAGTATGAAGTATATACTCATAATAATGTGGCCTCACATCTGATTTTACGCATCTGACCTAACCTGTGCAGTAATGTGCAGTCCTTTTGCGACAAGAACCTTTACTCAGTGTGTTACTAGATGTCTTTTTTGAGTGTTTATTCTCAAATTTTGAGTGTATGTAACTTAATACTAATATATTCATGTTATGATAGATATATTTAGTGTATATTGTTGCATTGTCGTTATTTTTGCTCAAAATCTTTACGTGTAAAACTCCAGTGTAGAATTGAGTTGGAACTTCCAAGAGCAATTAAATGTGACTGCTTGTTTGGAGTTGGCAGTAATGCAGTAGAAATTCTTTTGGCTAAGAATAGAACCAAATTTAATCAAGATAAGTGCATATTATCTTCTTTTCAACTGTCAGGCTAGCAGTAGAGTAAGACATCATCAGTAAGTATTGCTGACAACAAGCTAGAATGTGGAAACTTGTATCTCCAAAAGTACTGCATAGAATTTCTTTCAAATATTTCAGTGCAAAAGTTTAATACTTTTTTCTTTTGAAGTTTTATTCTGTTTTATTGTTATTTGGGTTTATATTTTCACATTGTATACATATTCAGTTTGATGTATTGTAGAGCTTACATAGTGTGGTCTGAGTACATGTTTATCATTAATTTTAAAAATTATTGAATATGCTACATTATGTTGCTTCTGAAGACCTAAATTGTATCTGGATTTTGTGGTTTTTAAATGTACACAACC
>WEKY01048791.1:0-15379 GCA_013390045.1 Picathartes gymnocephalus
CCTGCGGCCGTGGCTCGGCGCCGGCGGTCCTTGTCGCCGTTGGGCGGTCCCTCAGTCGGGGCACGCCCGGGCCTGCTGCAGGGGCGGAGCCGCGGGCTAGCGTGAGGCTGGAGCCCGCTCGGGTGAGGGGACGCACGGGCGGGAGCGAGGCGGACAAGCCCGCTTTGAACGGAGGCGGCGGCGGCGGGGCCCGGGCTCCAGAGGTGTCGGAGCGCATGCGCAGGGTGGGCCGTGCCCGCGGAGGGGCTGGTGCCGGGGTTCGCGCCCTCGGCTGCGCGCGGGATTCCCGGCGGTCCCGTCTGCCCTCACGGTTCCGGCTGGGAGCGCCGGCGGGAGATGGGGCGAGCGAGCCGTCCCCCGCGGCCAGTCGGCAGCGGGACCGAGGAGCGGGGGTCCGTGCGGAGCCCCGGGGCTGTAGAAGAGCAAGGCTGGGCCTTGAACCCACAGGCATGTGCGCAAAGGAACGGGAGACGTGAAGGGAGAACTTCCCCACTGAGCCTGTGCCATCCATGCTTAATACCGGGAATTTGAAGCAGGGGAACCTAATTGAGGTTTCCAGGATGAGAGTAGTTAAGGATATGTTTTATATTTGCCGGATTGGAGGGCTGGGATGTGAGCACCTTTGGGCAGGATCTACCAACCTTTGTACCTGCCAAGCAGATAAGATTTTAAAAGAGATTAAAAGGTATGCGTGTAGGTGCAAAGAAACCTTAGACACTCCAGGTCATCCATTCATGACTGACTGTCTTCAGCTTTGTTTTGCTCATTGGTATGTGGATTAAGCCCTTACCGTCTTGAGCACAATGCTCTGGTATTGTGTGTCTTGCCAGTGAAGTCTGTATGACTAACGAACAGCACAAAATGTTGACAACGTCTGGTTCAAGATGACGAGCCCACAAGTGGCAAGGAGCTCTTTTTTATTGCCAAGTACAGTGCACCCTGAATGTATATGTACAGTGCTCTCGTGTGTAGGTAGAATTGTGTTTGCTACCAGCAATAGATAATGGTCGGAATACTGATTTGACATTCTGCAGTGGATGTTTTCCCAAAACCTGAAGAAATAACATGTGTTCCTATGAATTTAAACATAAACTTTTCCCGTGCAAGCTTTAGTTGTGACTTTTGTATTACCTAGGTAACCACTATAGAATGAGTAAGCTGTACATTGTCACCATCAGCCGGTTGTGTATAAAATCAAGTTGCATGGGGGATGTACAAACACAAGGGCCATGCTCCCAAAGTATTCCCATGTAGCTTCAGTGTGGCAAGATTACCATGACAGCTGGGATGAGCAAGATGCGTGGTCTTTGTGGCTGGGTGTTTACGCATGTGCACACACACACAAACACGCAAAGGCAGCTGGGAGCAACTGGTTTAATGCCGTAGGAGCAGAAGGTCAGTCTTTCCTTGCTAAGCTGGTCACTGGCTGAGGAACAAAAGCTGTTGGCCCTGAGAGAACCAGAGTGTCGCTGTTCCATAGCAGCACTGTCCTGCCGTATGGCCGTAGCTGGAGCAGTGACTCGGTTAGAGGAGGCCTGGAACCAGGGGGCCGAGGTGGGGTTGCTGCAGGCCTAGCTAAAAGGAGTGCTCTCTTCCGTCCCCTCTCTCAGGCTGGCATTCAGAATGGCTGCAGTGGTAGCATTGGGGAACACATCAGAGGGATGCACACCTTTAATACAAAACATGTGATCCTCTAGTAAAAAAAAAAAACCAATTCTTTTGTAATTTAATTCCTTCTGCCTGGTCCCTTCTTTTCCTTCACTTCATCTGAGATTCAAGGGTTTGAAATCTCTTCAAACATCCCACTCTTTGCTGCAGTGGCTGCTGACAAAAAATGGCTTTGACACAGTTTGGGTGCAGTTTTGTATGTCATGAAAATCAAACTCAGTTGTCTTCTCACCGTCTTTCTATTTTTGTGAATAAATTAGTTCAGTGATTTAGATATTTTATAAGAAAGAGGTGGTATTTTCTATGTTTAAAATAATATAACATCCATTTTGATTTTAAAAAAACCCCAAATTTGTCAAGCCTGAAGAGTGACTATTCCTTTCCTTTCCCACTGTCTTCCAGAGAATCCTTATTTGGTTCAGAGAAAGTTTCCCAATTTCCATCATGATTTTTCTTTATGGGAGGGTTATTTTCATTCGCTGTTTCTCAGACCTTTTCTTATAGATGGGAACGGGGGAAGGAGCCCAGACGTGGCAACCTATTCACAGGCTCCTGCAGGACCACCATGGCTTATGATGGCACCAAGAAGAAAGAAGGTATGACTGCTTCATAATCTCAGAGGGATTTGCAAAATTAATTAATTAAAAGGGTGCCCTTTGCAGCCCTTGGCAGGCCATGCAGTCAGAGTGGGAGAAGAAGCTGGTGTGCTGTGGAGCCCTTAAATTTAACCTGGCCAAGTTACTGGAGAATCCCAAGCCCTTGACTTCCAGGTGTCAAAGCACTGGGATTGGAACTTGAGAGAAATGGGTGGTATTTCCTAATGTAGACAGCCTCATTGGGAACTCTGCCACTGCAGCCTTTCTTCTCCCTGCCAGGTCAATGGGACAGCACACAAGGGTTAATGATAGGTTTAGTCATGGTAGCATTTCTAGGTCCACTTGTCTTTAGGAAGGAATATACAGGCATTGAAGATTAAATCTGGAATGATTGTGTTAGAGCACCGAGGCCCATCCCTCTGGTCAGACAGTACAGACTGTTACCAGGCCTCTGTGCTTGATGGGTTTTGTGCATCACTCTGTGCCAGTGTCCTCTGTTAGCTTATTTTGTGCGTGGTGCTCTTGTCTACCATTCCTTAATGTTGTATTTCATTTCTTCCTTTTTTCCTATTTCACATAAATCACAGAGTTCCTAGAGAGTCACCGAAGTGTTGATGATGGGCTGGCACCTGGCAGGCTACAGCGAGAGAAAAAGCGTTCATACAAGGATCTTCTGCAAGAGGAAGACGAGATAGCAACTCAGGTAGAAACGCTCAGAGAAAGGTGTAAGGATATGCATAAAGGTTGTGATGGAATGGAATGGGTTTCTTGTCTTTTTTAAAATTTTTTTTTTTATTTAGAAGTGCACGTAGAAGATAGCAAGAGCAGCTAATCATGTCCAGTATTGTTCAGTAACCTTTCTGGGGAAAAGGAGGGGATCAATCCCCAATTCTGATTTTTCTGGCCTCAGAAAATAAGGTTGTAGGAGTGTTGTCCTAGTGTTGATGTAGAACCTTCCAAGTCAGAAAATGCCAAATAGCATTTACGGTTGTATAAATAGCCAGCAAAGGATGGATAGAATATTAACTGATGTACTGTTGTCTTCCTGATTCTGCAGACAGCCTGAAACAATAGCTCTTCAGAAGTATGAACTTGCCCTGTTTACCTCTTTGGGGCCTTAACTCTTGAAATAACATAGTGGCAACTTAAATTTCTTCAAAACTTTCCTCTTTGAGCTATAATTTCTGCTGTTAGCTCAAAGGTGGCTATCTAGTGATTTGGGCTTTTTTTCATCTTGAAAGCAAGTTCTTGTTTAAAGTTAAAATCTACCATGCAGTTGGAATTCTTTGGAGGAGCTTCAGTTTCAGATTCATAAATTGATCAAGACACAGATAACAGTTGGGTGATGTGGCACATTAAGGACATATTTTTGGCCCATCATTCTAGTTGTCACCTCTTTGTACATCCTGTCACTTCTTTTTCAGCATAGTAAACATGAACTGCTCACCTTTCAAGGCTTGACAGTCTATGCATCTGAAGTTATTTCTTAGCTTTATTAAGAGGTTGATGTCTGTCTTTTATCAGCTTACCAGCTGATCTCCAAGTGATGGCTTTCATTGCCCATATTTCAACACTTTCCAAATGTGCTTTTTCAAGTTTTCTTTTACGTTATTCCTCTCACTTGCGAGGCCTCCCTGCAGAGATCTTTCTTTAAGTTTCCTTGGAGCCCTGTTGTGCTGCAGTGCCTACAGAAAGCTCAGTGCCAATTAGGTGACTGTTGTGCTGAAATCAGTCCTGACTAATGCCATTTTTTGTATTCCCCACCTATCTGTAGCATGTGTTTTGTCTTACTTTAACCCTACACTGTGTGCTCTTGGGGACAGAGTAGGTTTTCTTTTAGCACCTTTTAAAAGGATGATCCTGGTTCATACCTATGCATCCTTGATGTTACAGTAGTACAAGTAACCCGTGATACCTTCTACAAATTTTTATCTGTGTTAATAGTCCATGTGACTCTCATATTATTTCCCTCCTTTTGTCAGCAACTTTTTTCTTCCTATTCCAGGACAGTGAGTTTTTTCCAGGGACAGAAGCTCACAAAAAGAAGAGAAAGCACTCCTCCGATGAGTTCTGCTATAGAGGTAAGGTAGCAGTCAAGCAGGGGAAGCGGCTAACAGACCATGACTTTAAGGAAAGGATGCTCTTTAACCACTGTCATCAAGCTTTGTGTTTAGCATTTTATAGGAGGAGAGTACATCAACCTGCCTTAGAACAAGTAATCAGAAACCTGACACTGGTCAGCACCACATAGCAGAAGATTAGGAAATTATATTTTTACAGTCTGTCTTAACAAATTGCCATCATAGGGGGTAGAGATCTTACATCCCCTTTTTATTGATAAATTGTAGTTTTCTAACTCATGCCTTCAGATTTGACATTTGCTTTATTTTTTTTCCTATTGAATTACAAACTAATTATACTTACAGGTAGTATAACTTTCTCTGAATTTATAAAATTAGAATGTCTGAGGTTGAAAAATAAATGCTTTTCTGTTCACTTATTCTCATGATTAGTAAGTTGGCCAGAAAATGACAATTCCGTTCATAGAAGCTTAACACATTTAGGATTTATTTTTGGCCTAATAGAAGGAGAAAGCCAAGCTGAAGTTTCATCTTTCATCAAAATCTGTCTACAGAATGAAAAAGCTCATATTTTCAACTCATTGGTCTCACCTTGGCTAAAAATGTCATGAAAACCTTGCACTTGAGGTGTAATTTCAGTTAGAGGTACTTTGATCAAAACATTTTATTTCACAGCTCACAAATGGAGTTTCATAAAACTTCAAGAACTTTCCTACTGTCTCTCCCTTCCATAAAGTATTTGACCAGCTCAAGTGTCACAGCCTCTGAATTGTATCAGTAAGGCTGTGCTGAGCTGGCTATGGTTCTGTTTAAGCCAGGATGTGAATCCCTCGCCTGTATTTGTAAGGCTCACAGGATTCTCACTTCCCTTCTTTGCCATCTTTCAGGGAATCATCTCAATGTACATTTCTCTTGATCTTTTTCAGGTGTCTCGCCTTTGGACCTACCATCAAAGAAGAAGAAGAAAGCAGCTTCTAGCCCATCCTCAGCTGATACAACCATGGATTTACTCAAGGCTATCAACTCACCTTTGGCCACAAGCTCAAAGTCTTCAAAGAGGACCTCTGAAAAATCATCTCATTCTTCCTCTGGCCATTCTGAAAGCAGAAAGGAGCATCCCAGGAAGAAGCTGAGTGGGAGTAGTGGGGAGCACTCAGTGGATGACAGCAGCTCCCACAAATCTAAAAAAATGAAACCTCTTTATGTGAACACGGAGACGCTTACTCTTCGTGAACCTGACGGCTTGAAGATGAAGCTCATCCTTTCACCAAAAGAGAAAAGTGCAGCAGAAGATGATTCTTTATCCTACTCTTCAGTACCAGCAGCTGCAAAGAAATCTTCAAAGAAATCAGCTCGAGATGAGCAAGGCTCATTCCTGCTGGGGCATGATCTGCAGAGCTTCCTGAAGTCATCCCGGAAAAAGCACAAACCGCCTCCAGACTCACATCCACCTTCTGAGAGTTTTGGTGCTGACACCGCCCTTCATTCAGAGGGCCATGGAAGCGAGTACGAGGTTTCAGGTGTGGAGGCACCGCCAGAGTCTGGTTCTTCTTCTGGTGGAGAGTTGGAGGCTGGAGAGCTGGTGATAGATGACTCCTACCGGGAAATCAAGAAGAAGAAGAAGTCAAAAAAAAGTAAGAAAAAAAAAGACAAGGAGAAGCACAGAGAGAAGAAGCACTCCAAGTCTAAAAAGAGTTCTGGGCACTCTCCTGTGGCAGTAGCAGAAGTAAGAGTGTCACCACCACCTCCCAGTACCCCCTATGTTGTCCCTCCACCTCCTCCCTCAGATGGTCAAGGTGAGAAGAGGAGAAAAAAGGAAGACAAGGAGAAGGACAAGGCTGAGAAATGGGAAAAGGAAAAGGAAAGAGAAAAGGAAAGAGAAAAGGAAAAGGAAAGAGAGAAGGAGAAGGAAAGAGAGAAGGAAAGAGAGAAGGAGAAGGAAAGAGAAAAAGAAAAGGAAAGAGAGAAGGAAAAGGAAAGAGAAAAAGAAAAGGAAAGAGAAAAAGAAAAGGAAAAGGAAAGAGAAAAAGAAAGAGAAAAGGAAAGAGACAGAGACAAAGTAAGGAAAAATTGGAGGGAAAATAGAAATTGGGTGGTGGATAACAGTGAATTAGGGACTCCATTACAAAGGCATGTTAAATTGAAACAAAGGAAAACTGATACCAATTATCAATGGTTTAACTGAAACGTTTGGAAAAAATGTGTCAGCCACTGTGATTTCTATTTGTAGCAAAAGGAATATATGTTCTCCTGGCTTTGTGGCACAGACAGTCTTTAGCCAATAGAGATTCTCTGGGAAAGTTATACTTAATTTTGCTTGGTGCAGGTCATACACCAAGCACACCTGCGTCTTTCTGATGTGACTGGCTCTAGCTATTCCCAGGCAGACTTTTGGACTAGTGATTGAAGTTCCTGTAAAGAGGAATCAAGCTGCTACCTGAAAACTGAAGATATTTACCCATTTACTCCTGGATACAAATGAAATTCTAATTCTTATAGATACCATGTTCCCAGTTTTGTCCTGCACTTACATATTCAGTTTTTCATGGTTACTGCATAAAAATATGAGTAGCAGAAATGGTAGCTAGCATATGAAAGAGTTTACAAATGAGGTGGCTGTAGCTATGTAAGTAAATGGGGGAAAACAGCTTGTGCATGTTCAGATGGAGAAATAATGCTTTGTATGAGGAAATGGGCAGACAGAGCCCAGATCTGTTCAGCCAGTATCCTATTCTGTTTGGGAATTTTTCCCTGATCATAGCTCAGCAATTGCAATACCTCTGCTGTCAATGTACTACACAGTCACTTTTCCTGCCAAATGGAAGTACTTTGTAAGGATGCAAGGAATGGAACAAAACATGATCATGAGGACTAAATTGTTTTGACAGATCTATAATACATAGTGTGAATAGTATAACAGATACTGGGTTTTATTATAAGTTTTAAAACTGAGATACATTAATGAAGTTGTATGTTGATATCCTGAATTTAAAATAGGAGCTTGTTGAGTTTTGCAAGATAAGCCTTGTAACTAAGACTAATTCTGATTCCTGTGCTTTCATGAAGCCTAAATTCAGCCAGAAGATGTAAAGGACTGCTTCTTAAGGTTTCTGATCTAAGTACTTTATCTTTCTTTAAGTCTTCAATAAATGCCAAATTCTTACTAAATTGGAGAAGGTCTCATATAATTAAAAAACTTTGTTTCCTTTCTTCTTCTGACTAGCCAAAGAAGAAAAACATGTCTGCTTATCAAGTGTTCTGTAAGGAATATCGTACAACTATTGTGTCTGAGCACCCTGGAATAGGTAAGAGACTAATTCAGCCTTCTCTTCTCTTGATTATACACCAGTCAGATTAATTAGCAGAACATATTGTCTCTGTTTCAAACCAACTTCTTAATTTTGACATAATGCAAAGAATCTGCCAATGTAAGAGGTGGCCAAGGGGACAGGAGTGGATTTCATGATTGTACTATAATTTTATTTTAACCAAGCTATGAATCTAGATAAAGAATTTGCTAGCTCGTTCTTTACTTAAAGAGTTACCTTCGTTGTGTCACTTTCCTTTACAGACACTGTAATCTTCCTGGTATCAGCTTTTATTTTTTTCATTTTAAAGAGTAACAGGAATGCATATTTTCAGGACAGTGTGGAGAGTTTCAGTTATACAATGGCTTGCTTTCTAAATGTGTATGGATGGGCCGGTAAACCTCCTATGTTCTCTGTATGATTTTATGATCAAATTTGTTTTAAACATTTTTCTCTCTTTCTTTCTTTCATTCTTTCTTTCTTTCGTTCTGCCAGATTTCGGAGAGCTAAGTAAAAAACTGGCAGAAGTGTGGAAGCAGCTACCTGAGAAGGATAAACTGGTGAGTGTGTGTGTGTGGGACGTTTTTGTAAAATGTTTTATGTGAACTAGGTGCTTAGATCAGAATGTGCTGGCAGCATTGCCACAATGCCTTGAAATATGTTACCTATATCCCTAAAGCATGTAAAGGTGGAAAATAGGAAATCTCACCCTTGCAAACATAAAAGCATTCTTTTTCTTCTCATGGTGTTGCTTCACCTCCTAGCTATGTAAATCATTCTGCCTCCAGGTCCTGGCATCAGGTAACAGAATTACCAAATGTTATGAATCTTTCTTTTCTTACCATGGTAACTACAGATCTGGAAACAGAAAGCTCAGTATCTCCAACACAAGCAGAATAAAGCAGAGGCCACCACTGTGAAGAGAAAGGCATCATCTTCAGATGGTGCACCAAAAATGAAAGGTGATTGTTGCACTTTATTTGCTCTCGTCTCTTTTCTTGGACAGGGAAGGTAGTGTTGCCTGTGGAATAAAATGCAAAGGTTCTTACCTGCTTCACCTCCCCACCTGCTTTCTCACAAAGCATGACATTTAAATCACTAGTCAAATCAACTTTTCTGTGAGAATGAGAATGGTGCCAGCATTTTTCATAAAGATTTCCTTATCTGATTCATAGAATGGTATTGGTTTTAGCAGTTTAGGGATTGAAATGTAAAATAAGAAGAGGCAGAAAGGAAGTTATAGTGGAATTAGTTTGCTGCTAAGGGTTGTTCTTGGTTTAGCGTCTCCGATACCAGATATCCCCAGTTGCATTCAGCTGAGGTAGATGCTTTGTACATGTTAAAAAAAAAGTTTTGACTCCAAAGACTATGGGACTGGGACAACAGAACTATTTAAGCATCTCATGCCTGTGAGATTTGAACTTCAGTAACTAAATAGGCTTGTGAGTAAAAGAGTGAAAGCAAGGAATATAGAATTTTAATTTGTGTGTTTCCCAGCTTCTCCAACAGGAGTGATTTCCCCTCACAAAAAATCCCCCACCAGCACCGTGGTGGTGCCTTCCTCACCAGCCAAAGCCCCTGAGACAGATCCTATTGATGTAGCTGCACATTTACAATTGCTGGGTGAATCTCTGAGCCTCATTGGACACAGACTGCAGGAAACAGAGGTGAGTCTGTAACCAGCAGTGTCACAGTGATCTACACAATGCATTGAGGGGCATGATTATTTTGTTTTCTTAGAAGTTTAACCACTGGTTTTCTGTTAGGAAGAGAAACTAGAGGTGGCATGCCTGTTTCTTTCATGCATTGCTCTTTATTTTCAATGAAATAAAAAGCCTCAGTAAACAGTGGGCATCAAAGAAAGACAGCTGCTTTGCAGCTCTAGGTCCTTAAAAGCAATTTGTAGTTCAGCAAACACTTCACTCTTTTCTTACTGTATATTCACCTTGGATTTGGTACTTCCTTGCTATTTTGTCAGTCTCTGGTCAGTTTCTGTTACTGTTCTACTTCTTAGAAAACTATCGGCCTTTACTAAGTTTTTAGCATGTCCTCTAGTTTTCTGGCAGTATCATATTGCCACTGCTTTGGATAGGGGCTACAGTTGTTTCAGCTTATGTGGTAACATAATGTCACATTTTAATGGTTTCTTATTGTTAAATGACAGTAACTCTGTGAATGCATGTACACACGTTGTACACTCTCAGAACTCAGCCCAGCCTCTTAAGGAGAAAACATATTTGTCTCAAATAATATCATGAATTTTATGAGTAGCATGATAATCTCACCCCACGATGCTTGCTTATTTTATCAATGGTAAAATGAATGTCCTTGCATTTTGTTTTTGGTATGACCGGTTGAGATCATGAGAGGAACAACCAGAGTCCAGAAAAGCACACAGACAAATTCCCTTTCCTGAGAGTGTATCAGTGACTAAAGCATTTTTTACAGGCCTAGCATTTCTTTAACTTCAAAACTAAAACAACTAATGTCATTAGGACTCACATAGTTAACAAAATAGATGGTATGAAATGGCACAGAAAATACATCACAAAAATTTGTGGAATCAGTGTTTTTTGTAACTGGCAACTTTCTGATGTTTTCTGTTGATTCCTACCTTTATCTTGCACCAGTTGGTTGCCCACTGAACTCTAAACTTTTTGAACCAGCAGTCTCTCTGTGAAGCACAAGGCACAGTTTTGTTAATGTGTAAATAGTGAAAATGGACTGGAAGAGGTGAAGATACTGTATCTGCATGAGAATGGACACAGTTGAGAAAGAACCACAATTTCCACTACTCATCCCTATCCAATTTTTTTCCTTCCTGGCTACCAGGGGATGGTGGCTGTGTCAGGAAGTTTGTCAGTACTCCTAGATTCAATCATCTGTGCTTTGGGCCCGTTGGCGTGTCTGACCACACAACTGCCTGAGTTGAATGGCTGCCCAAAGCATGTTTTGGTGAGTTCTTTGTGGTTATTTTCCTTCTAGCACTGTTAATTTCAGCAGAGTCCAAATAGAGGTTTTTTTGATTAATCAGTGTAATGTAATTATAATTCCAGTGCAATAAGAAAATTTGTCTTGGTCATGCGCTTTTCTAGAGGAATATTATTGAAATTCTTACAGATATTGGTTGTACAATATTGTACAACCTTTTTTTCTCCCACTGGCAACTGACCTAATATTTGTAGCATTGATTGCAGTGCAGGTAGGTCCTGTGTTAATGATGGAGTCAATCAATCTGAATCAAATAAAAGTATACCAGTATTTTTGAAACTTCTAATTTTCCACAAAAATAAAACCCACCTTCTAGCTGCTCTGTATCACACAAGCTGTTTTCCCTTCAGTAGTATAAAAAACAATTTGTGATCTCAGGATTCCTAATGTAATGGTGTAGGACCTTTTACAAGTGGCTAAAACCTTCTCTGAGGAAAGAAAAATAGTCTCTGTCTTAAGGAGCTGCATAACTACAGTTTCTTTTTCACTTTAAGCTACTCTTAATACTAAGCCCTGTTTTAGCAACAGCTTGTGGCATCTATGCAGCCTGATGTGGACAGAGATTAACATGGCAGCAGCCATCAGGAGCGATACTTGCTACAGGAGATGTGAATAAAGCAGCAAAGGAGAGGAGCAAAGATAAAAATTACACAGTCTGCAAAAGTTAAGAGACTAAAAACAAATCTGGCAGAGGGGGCAACAAAAATGGCATGTGAATTGTCATGTCACAATAGGGTAGCTCAAACCTTTATTCTTTAAGATAATGGACTGTCAACAACAGGAACAAAGTTGACAAATTAGTCTGTGAACTCCCACAAACTAGCTCAGTGCACAAAAGCTGAGTCAGTGGGGTGTTCCCATCGTAAGCCATGGAAAAACTCCTGACGCTTTTTTTCCTTCTTGCTTGCCAAGTTTATTGATAGCAGTGATGCCACATGACCAGTGGTGCATTTATTGGAAACTCGATCAACTTATTGTTATAAGGAGCAATGGAGCTTTAGGTGAATTATGGCAGCTACCCTTCACTTCTGGAAACTGGTGTTCAGGAGCTGATCATAAATCTGGTTTTCAGTTAGATACATAACGACAGTGGTGTTCTAAGACATGGATAAACCCCAGCGGTTGTGTTGCAATTTATCTTTGAGACAGTAGGTGGCATTGCTAAATTCTAGAATCACAACTGGTGCAGCTCCAGCTGCTCCATCTCTCAGTTAAAGGTGCTGTTCTTAAGGCCTCCTTCAGCTATGCAGCCACAGACTTGAGCTTACTAAAACACTGCATCTGAGGAACATACAGCTGGGTCTTTTTGTCTGATGTGCATGAGAGAGATTCTTACTCTCAGAATTCTGTTATGTTTTCCAAGAAAAACTGAAGAGCATTTCTTGTTCCCATCTGACACCCTATTAGAGGTGATCAATAGGCAGATTTGGTTGCCTCATCCTATGATAATTTGTAACAAAAGTGACTACGCTTAGTACCCTCACCTATGCCATTTTTTAAGGATTTCAAGTTATTACCTGACACTAAAACACACCAAATTTCTTTTCCAAGTCAAACACACTAGACAACATTGCCTACATCATGCCTGGACTTTGATGGGAAAGGATCCTGGGATATTCTCAACCTCTGTGTAACTGACTTGTGTACGTGCACTACACCGGCGGTCCCGAAGGGCTCCATGCGGAGGCTTTTAAAGTTTTATATATGTATAGTATATACATAGGATTGTAACTATTTGACTTCTATTTTATGAAAAACTGTGAAGTTAAGCTGAGAAAACCCTTTTGTGTTGGTGGGTGAAATGTCCTCCAATCTGAAAGTATTTTGTATGAAGAATTCAGAAAGCTTTTGAGATATTCGCCTTAAATTCAGATGTAGTGAAGCAGACAGAGAATGGACTTCTCAATATAAAGAAGAAAGTTGTCACCTTGAGAGGAGTCTTGAAACAGGTGGCCCAGAGAGGTTCTTGACTCTCCTTCCATGATGATATTTAAAAAATGAATGAGCAGCCTGCTCTAGTTGGACTTGCTTTAAGCAGGGAGATGGTCCAGATGATCTCCTGATATCCCTGCCTAAATGAAAGTATTCTGATAGTCTGTGGGCAGGTAGAGATGATAATATATATTGGACCAAGGAATAGAACTGAATTCTTCACCAGCCCTATTTGTAACTTTTTCTGTTTAAAACCCACTTCTTGAGGGGAAAGCTGGATAGCTTTTTGCTTCTTGGTCACTTTCTCCAACCCCTATTCCTCAGTCAGTAATAACTGAAAGTTGTCAGTGACAGCTGACTGGTGTGGTAGCAGACATTTGAAGTAAAGTAGAAGATGACAAGTTTAATTTTTCCTTGTGGACTCATACTCAAATCATCATTAGCACAATTTATCAACCCATTGCATTGGCTTGAGAAAATGAACCTCCTGCTGATTCTTCCACAGCATAGTCAGCCTGCTTTGATGGAAGGGGTAGAGAAGCAGTTGGGAAAAACTTGGATTGCTTCTACCTGTTTTGTGAAATGGCTTATCCCCCATGCCTCTCACCAGCACTATTGCAGGAGCTGTGGTGCTGCTGCAAGGCAGTGACCAGTGGCCAGTTTGAAGCAGTTACAGCTGAGTAAGGCACACGTGGGTTGATTGGACCGGTTCCCCTTCCTTCCAGCCACATACTTGGAGTTTGGTTTTCTGCTCCTCTGGAACAGGAGCTGCAGGAGAACACTTGATCTGTGTTTAGGCTTTTGTCTGTGTGTATGTATGTGTATGGGGTGTTCATATCACATGTATTTAACTTTTACCGATATCTGTAACAGATTTTAATTTATCCTGTATATTTCTCTGTGTGTGTATATATTTATATATATATACATAATTTAAAAGCAAAAATTCCTCCCTCAGCCAACAGTGTGTGGAAGATGTGAATCAAGTTTGCCTCACCTCACTTCCTGCAGGAATCAACTCTGTGTATAGTACTAAGCATGGGCATTGTGTAAGGAAACACTGGGAAGATTCTAAGTGTTTGTAGAAACAGGCTATCTGGTGAAGGTAGGCAGAACAACTGAAATATCATTTGACTCAGGCCTTATCAGTTCTGTAACAGGAAAGTTTTAAAATTACAGAAGAGGCATTTTTTACTTCCAAGTAAGTCTAGCTTCTGTTTTTTAGGACAGTTGAAAGTGAGCTGTCCCTCACTGTGGCTGAGCCCCAAATCAGAAGTAAATTAAATCCTGGGGTGTGAAGGTTTTCTCTCCCCATGCCTCTTTGCCACGTATTCCCCATATGTGCCTGTACAAGGTAGTCTGTCTGTTACAGATCTTTTCTAGGTGCAGTGAGGGGTTTTCTCAGCAGAGGAGGCACAGAAGGTTCTCAGACCACCAGACCAGAACACACATTTTAACAGCTTAGGACAAATCCCAATGAGCCTGGCATTACAAAGGGCCCAGGAGGGAGGCAGTCCAATCCTGCTTCAGATCCTGGCCCATATTAAAGCATCTGCTGTTGTGAGCAGCACAAAATAATGGGCTCTTTCCAGCTCTTCACAGTTAAGAGCATTGTGGTGAAAGGGGTAGATCTGCTTTTGAAGAAACAGAAGGGGATCAGCTTTAGCTTTGTCCTCTGTACAGCAGAAAACTCTTGAAGAGTGAAAAACACGCACGACCCTGGTGTATTGTATTTTTATTAAAATTTGTACACTTTGTATAATCTGTATCTTGTGGTATTTGGTACTATAGGGAAAACTTTGTCAAAACTTAGCAGTTTTTGTATTTTTGTTATTTTTTTGCTGTTTGGTCCAGATTACATTACAATTATACACAGACTTTTTTGTACTGTACTTACAATATATTTTTTTTTTTAACTTCTGGAGTATTGTCGTTCATTTGTGGCATGTGCTGTTTTCTGCAGCAGTTGTTACTACTCGTATTTAGTGTTTCTGAGCAAAACACATCCAGCCCTAACCCTGCTAAACTCACTCAGTTGGCAAGCAAGCTCTACTCTTTCCAGCAGCACTAATCATCCGGATTACCACTCAGGCTCCTGACTGCTTGGGACCCCCCAGAAGGGAGACATACCATGGAGCACTTCAGGTAACACCAGGGCATTTGTCTTCCCTGCTCAGTTCAGGTTCCTGGTGTTCAGGTGACATCAGTACCGGGGACTCGAGTGTGTTACGCGGGATGTCAGGCGTGGCAGCGTTAGAGCGGGATTTGTGCTGGTTATTAACACGTCCCCATTTTCCGGGTATGGGTGTTGGCTGATTGCAGCCTTAGCTTGGGCAGGGCAGTTGCTTAGGCTGGGAGCACATCCCAGAACGTGCCTTTACCAGCCACCCTGTGTAGAGTCATAGGATGGTTTGGGTTGGAAGGGACCTCAAAGTTCATTTCGTTCCAACACCTCCACCTTCCACAAAAAAAGGTTGCTCAAAGCCACATTCAACTTGGCCTGGAACACTTCCAAGGATGGGGCATCCACAACTCTCGGCAACCTGTCCCAGTGCCTCACCACGTTCACTGTAAAGAATTTCTTCGTAACTCCTACGAGTACGCTCCCACACTGGGCTATGGAAAACTAAAAACCCATCGCCACAGGCTTTCCCGGATTTGGGCACCTCTCAGACTCGCGGATGTTCTGCACGAGTTCGGCGTGGCTGCAGAAAGCGGCGGGGGCTGTCGGCGGCGGGAGCCCCTCGGTTCCTGCGGCCGGGGGCTAAGGGCCGGCAGGGCCAGCAGGACCGGGGATCCGCCG
>WEKY01048791.1:15515-37923 GCA_013390045.1 Picathartes gymnocephalus
AGCTCTCCCGTGGGGCAGCGCATCGGTGAGAGCCGCGCCGGGAACCCCCGACCCTCCCCGCGCCCCCGACCGCCCGTCCGGCCCTGCGCCCTGGGGGCATCCGCCGGACCCCTCCTCGGGGAAGCGCCGGCCCCCACCTCCGCGGCGGGACTAGCAGCACACTGGCCAATCAGAGGAGAGTTCCGCTCTGACTGACGGCCACCACCGGCCAATAGCGGGCGCGCAGCCCGAGGCGGCTCCGCCGGGGGCCCCGCCAGCCAATCCAGGCGCGAGGGGGTCTCGGAGTGGCGAGGTGAAGTTTGCTCACTTAAAGGGGCCGCTGTCCGGTGGTCCGCGCCACGCCCCCCGGCACCGCTGAGCCCCGTGATTGGCTCGGGGCCATTCCCGCCCGCGCCTCTTCGGGGGCTTCGAGGAGCTGCTGATTGGCTGGGCTCCAGCCAGGGCAGCCTATCGCGGCCGGGCGGGAACGGGGCGCGTGACGCGCGGGGGCACGAGGGGCGGCAGCGAGACAGTGGGGCTGTGGGACGGGGGTCAGCGAGGGCTGCGGGGTCAGCGAGGGCTGCGGAGACAGCGGGGCTGCGGGGACAGCAGGGCTGGGGGACGGGCGTCAGCGAGGGCTGCGGGGCTGCGGGGACAGGGAGTCAGCGAGGGCTGCGGGGACAGCGGGGCTGCGGGACGGGGGTCAGCGAGGGCTGCGGGGACAGGGAGTCATCGAGGGTTGTGGGGCTGTGGGACGGGGGCCAGCGAGGGCTGCGGGGACAGTGGGGCTGTGGGGACAGCAGCCTCAGGCTGAGCTGGCCCTGGGGCGCACGGCTCACCCTGTTTGCCAGTGTCCCCTACCCAAAGGACTCACGCACTGGGCACCTCAGGGTATTTGCCCGCCCTGAGCCTCCCCGCACTGAGCTGTGGGACAAGCAGTGCCTGGCAGGGCCATGTCCTGGCTCCTGCAGCACGCAGTGGCTCAGGATATGGAGCACCAGCTCTGGCAGTGAACAGAGCACCCACCCTGTGACCTGGCAGGGCCATGGGCATGTGGTATCCCACAGTCCCTGTGCTCAGGGCAGCTCGGGGAACATGGGACAAGGATGTGGTCTGAGAAAGTGGAGCAGAGATGCTGCAGTTAGAGAGAAGTTAGAGAGAGGAAGACTGTCAATAGCTGCACTGGTCTCAGAACAGGGATGCAGTTCTTAAAGTGCTTAGAATGAAGACTCTGTTCCCATGTTGTGTTGCCTACGGGCCTTGAAGTTGTGTTTGAAAGTTGATGCCCATTTAAACTCTTCACTTGTAAGTTTGTGGACTTGCTCGTTCTCACTGTTCATTGTTTGTCAGACCTTTGCTCTTTGCTATGAACATCTGGTCCCACATTCACTCTTTTTGGTGTGCTTGCATGGGTGAATAGGAGGCTGTGCCTGCAGTAGGAAGAGAGCAATCAGCTGCTTTAAGTAATGCTTTTATTATCATGATTTTAGAGGCTACCCTTACACTGTCCCAAAGTGTGTCAGGGACACTGGGATGTACCACTCTGGTGTTGGGACAGATAGGTGAGATGCATTATGGCCAGGTGGGGGAAGGATCATCAGGGAAGGCTTTGTGTTATCAAAATCCTCCAGATGATCTTCAGCATACCCCCAGAAGAACATCACATGTTTCATCACACGTTCCAGGAGGAGCCATTGCCTGCCCTTTCCCAAATTAATGCTCTCTGTTCCCTCAGTGAGTGTATTAGATATGTCCTTGTGTTTGGGTAGAGGCAATCTGAAGGTTGCCTCACAGATCTTCTGGTCAGTATACTAACCAGATTGTAAGTGGGTTCCCTCTAGGCTTTGTTTCAATTAAGTAAGGGATTCCCAAGCAACAAACCAACAGCAGAGAAGAGGAAAAAAAGAAAAGCTATTTCAAAAGTGTTGTCAGAGAGGAGTTGAGAAACCTTAGCCTCACACCTTAGAGGTGTGATAGTAAGGAGATCTTAGTGACTGGAGTTGAATTGAGTTATGGGAATCCAAAGAGGTGGAGGAATTGCAGTCTATGAGAAAGAAACTCTGTGGAGGACTTGAAAGGGCTGGAGGCTGAAAATATTAATATTTTCTCGTTTTGAACATTGCCTATCAACATCCTGGAGACAGAGATAAATGCTATCTTCCCTGCTTAATTTGGGACACGAACATGACTTACCCAAACTCGTTTGGTAGGTCTGTGACAGCTGCGTGTCCAACCCATGAGCCTGATCACCAAACCTGCACGGTGCTTCTGTCCTGGGCTGTCTGCAGAAAGATAATGCTGCGTCCTTGTAAATTGTTTGGGCAAAGTCATGTATGCTTGATATAGGTTATGAAGTCTAAAATAGCTTTAGATGAAGGCTAAGGAATAAAAAAAAAATGCTCTGTGGCACACTGCAGAACATTCTCAAATTCCTTCATTAATGTTCATCTGGTAAGACCCATTTATTTTGCTGACCAGGAAAGCAATGCTCAGATAATCTCAGTGATCTGTCACAGAATGAGTCAGTTGCAGAGGAGTAGGTTTTCTAGTTTCTTACTCACAGTTCTGAGATTTAGTCACAAAAGTTGCCTCTGTCCTGGTTTTGCACCAATGTCCCTTCGTAACTAAGAGGAATACAGACTTGCTTGTTTGGGTTTTTTGGTTTTTGTTTCTGTTATGTGATGGGTTTTTTTAAACACTGGGGGAAAATTTCCAAAGAGTGATAAAGCATCATAGTTCAGATGCCCCCTCAAAAGGGAAATCCACTGCACCTCCATCTAGGAGCTAGGAGAAGCTTTTTTCCATTTGCAAATAAGGAGGTGAATTCTCTCTGAGTGAGAGAATGGAGCAGAAACAACCAATGCTCTTTCCTCACCCTGGAAGTCTAAAATAACTAGTAATTATGGCAATACCAAAAGGGACAGAGGCAGGTTATTTCAGTGAGTGAGGGCAGGCAAGGAATAGAAGTAACGGTGTAGCACAGAGATGACACATTTTTTATGGGGTTATTTTGAACATGAGGACCAGTAAAAGTTGAGACTGTAAAGAGGGAGCAAGTAAGAAAGGCTCCTGGGTGAAGAAGAGAGGCAGGTGCAAAATGATATGCCAGAAAAAACCCCACAACATTTTGGATCCCGCCTTGCAGGTGTTCCTGCACCCCTCTGTGGGCTCTGTGGGTCTCTGCAAGGTTGTGCTTCTCAAAAAGGCATTGCCTTGTCTTCTGTGCCTGTGCTGTGTGGGGGAAAAGGGGCAAAGGCAGCAGTTGAAGAGTCACTTGATCCCTGAGAATTTGAGCTGATGCACAGGAAAGGAGCAGGAGTTCAGAGACACAAATACCCACACTACTATGTCAGCACAGTCCGTGTCCATCACCATCCTTGAATTAGGTTTGGAGCCATGTCTCTGGTCTCCCTAGAAAGCACGTTGTCCTCTCAGGCTTTGGGGGAAGGATACAGCTAACTGATGAAGTCCTGGCAGAGCTGGTGCTGAAGATCCCTCAAGGGAAGTAAAAGCGTGAAGCTTGTACAGGGTGATGATTTGGGCCTGTGAGTTTGTGAACTGAAGAGAAGTTGGGAGAATGGACTCTTGCATTGCTTTCTGCTGAACCTAAGCTGTCTCATGCAATGAACTGCTGGTGCCCTCAAACACCTGTAGAAATGGGTGAGAAGGTACTTGATGTTTTGCTGAGGAACTTAGAGCCAGCAAGAAGCACTGCAGAGAGCACTGCTTGAAGGCTTCACTTGGAGGAGGGGCAGAGCATATCATGGGCAAAGGGTTTCTGAGCAGCATTTGGCTGGCTATGGGCGCTTCAGGTCTGGGACGGGGAGCAAAGGGGACAGAAGCCTGCACAGTGCCTTCTGTCCCTGGCTCCTGTACTTCCCCACACCACTGACTGCAGTGCTGGAGTGCTGCTGCAGGGACAGCTGAGTGAGATCCCCAGCCCAGAGTGTGCTCTCCCCAGCCACCAGGGCAGAGACAATAACCTTCAAAAGAAGCAAAGTTGTGAAGCATACTCATAGCACAAAGCAGTGACAGCTCCTTTGCGCCAGTTATGCCAAGCTCGGAGTTCTTCGTTATCTGATGGTTCCAAATGACTTTTATCACCTAGCTGCAGTCAGCAGGAGCACATCCAATGCCATGCAGGAAATGAGATGATGCTCTGGTTCAACCCATAGCACAGTCCTCCACGTTTCCGGGTCGATCTGAGCAATTTTTGAGGCAGCAGACTGGAATCAGACAAACCCCAATGCTGTCACACCCGGGGAGCTGGACTGGCTGCCAAAACAATGTGGCTTTGAAGCAGCCCCGTGAAGGGCCTCCTGTACATTCAGCAGCCAGTTGGTTTGGGGCTTGGAGGGGGATGGCGTTGCGGGCTTGTGGTAACCTCTGCCAGGGGAATTTTCTGCTGTAGGTCAGGCTCAGCTGCTAACACACACAAGTAGATGCTGCCTGATGAGTCACACCAGGCAGAGTGCTGGCAGTGTGGCAGTGCCCTGCCTCCTGTGCTCGCTCTTTTTAGGGACTTGTCGCTGTCCCCAGCCATCCCAGGCTCAGATTTCGTGCGGAGCAGACAGCTCATGTGCTAATTACAGCTCATGAAATGGGGCCAGCCACCCTGATCCTTCATGTGACTAATGAATTAGACTTTGTTTCCTTCCCTTCTGCAGACTTTACAAAAGGGTAAAGTTCAGGATTTTGGAGAAAACTCCATATCTTACTAGGCTTGGGCAGTCCCTTACAGCTTGGAAGAGAGCAAGGAGGATTAGAAGGGCATTAGCTCCTGCTCTCCCAAAGCCAGCTAGGCCAGGCCTTAATTGATACTGGGCAAATTCAAGTGTTTTGTCCTTGGAACTGCCTCAGGGTCGCATTCCTGTTTTGCATACAGTCTAAACCTGCTCTTTCAACTTTGCGTTTTGTGAGCCTGTGTTGAGTTGATGGCAGGTTTGCTGCTTTCCTGCAGCCCTCCCTTAATGAGTGTATGAACCAGGGGCATGGTAGCAGGATGACCACCATGTTGTGGGGTAACATTTGGGCAGGGTGTGTCACTTCTGAGGAAGCCCAGTTTTCCCCTAAGTGGCCAGCCAGGTGACGGCACATGCATGGTTTATTTGCATTCCTTTCTGAAAAGCAAACCTGCTGCTCGACCTTGGCAAGATTGGTGTATTTGGAGGGAAAGGGGTGGTGGGGAGCAGGTTACAGCGTGCCACCAAACATTGGGAAGCAAGGAAAGGGTGTTTGCAGATTCAATTCTTGTTTGTGTACCATGCAAAGGAAGGTTGGGGAGATTTGAGCAGCAAGGGTTGATGGTTAAATGCAGGTTTTATTTTGTCCTTTGTTTCTTCTGCAGCTCAGAGCTTCCAAGCAGGCTCAGCCCTGTTCCTAAGTTGTGGGTTTTTCCTTCCATGTGCAATGAGAAGAGTGGATGTAAACTTTCCTTTCAGCAGAGCAATCCCTGTGTAATGGATTTCTGTGATTCATTGCCAGTGGCAGCAAACAGTGCAGGGAAACTTCTGGCTTGTTCAAACTATGATGTGTCATGAGCAGGGGATCCCAGAGGAGAGCAGAAGTGAGGGGTGGTTTTGTGACCACGTGAGCCAAACCCATCGGACTGACCTGAGCTGCAACCTGCCTGCCAGCAAGGCTGGTGTCCCAGGGCAGGAGGAAACCTGGAGCTCTGACACTGTACTGAGTCCTGATCCCAAAGGTGCCCCAGTGGAAAACATTTTCCCTATTGTGTTACCACAGTTTCCCCCGTTGACTGGTACATGCCCTGGTGCACCAGACATGCCCATTGCCCTGGATGTATTCTCCACCACATCACCCAGTGCAGCCCTTCCTCCTGTGCCTCGCTGAGGAAGCTTGGATCTGCCAGAGATCAGGATCCCTATGTAAAGTTAATATTCAAAGTGACAAGAGTTTACCTGAATCAAGGAACTTTAAGGTTATTCCAGTAATAGCCACACCTTTAGAAAGGTGGAAGAGCATCAAGAACATTCTGCCACTCTCCTTCCCTTGTCTGCCCTCTTCCATCTGGCTGTGGCCACAATGTCATCAGTATAATCACTGTGTAATCAATACATTGTGTAGCCAACAGAAAAGGTGGTGGCTGGATTGTGATAAGATGCAGATAGCCTTACACTGTGGTGTGCAATCTGTGGGAGGGACACATGTATAAGAGGCTGCATTGCACAGTAGTGTGGATAGCTCTGTGCCTGACCCTTAACAGGACATGATGGATGTGCTCACCCAGGCAGGAGTTAAAAAATCTTCCTCTTCCTGTGGCCTTATCCCATTACTGCGTGAATGGGCATTTAATTTCATTCTCACACAGGGATCATTAGCTGCTGGGTCAAAAGCAGAAAAAGGCAGCTCTGCAGAGGAAGGACCTCTCAAAAGGGGTACAGGACCCACAGCAGCAAGGGACAGCCCCAGATTTTGCAGGAACAGCAGTTTTGAAAATGCAGGCACTTCTAGAAGTACATCCCTAGGTCTGAGCTCTCCTGAAGAGCACCTGGTAAGTGCTAAACCGGTCTGGCCAGTTTTAATTCTCTTGCCCTGGTGCTAAATCAAGAGTTTTGTAGGATGAGAGAGCTGGAAAGGATGGTTCTTGTCCTCTGCTTGCCATTTGCTGCATCTCTGTGTTTCCCTGTGGTCTTGGGAGTGCCTAGGTCCTGCTGGCCCCACTGGCAGTTCTCTTTCCCCCAGCTGCTGGTGGTGCCCCTGAAGGCATCAGTCAATGCCATGGCTAAGACTGAGACATGGATGATTACAGGGTGGAGACACTGGTGTTCCCAGCAATAGCTGCTCATTTCCCAAATCTCTGTCTTGAATAAATAACATCAAGGCTGACTGAGGAATTCCTAATTAAAGGGGACACAATCAAAGCTGGAACAATATTGCTTCAACTTCAGCCTGCAGTTTGCTCCTGCCCATACTCCCTTGAGGCCAGAAGTTCAGGGGAGAGGTGTAAATGTTAAACAAGAGAAAACCTGCTTTGATTTTCTGTGTTTGCTTGTTTGTTTTTATAGAGCTGGTGTACAAAAAAAAGGGGGGGGGTTGATTCTTTTGTCTCCTTATGTGGTACAAACCAAGAACTGGAGCTATTGGCATTAGATCCATATCAGCATGAGCGGGCCCTGCAGTAACAAAGCACATAAGCCCCCTTTCCCTAGCTGTGGAGCTGAAGTCATGCTGAACCACTTCCCTTCTTGTGCAGGACACCAGAGATCACACAGAGTGTGTTTGTGTGTTGGTAGCATCGGTGTCACGGGTGAAGTTGGGCACCCACCATCCCAGCCGTGTGCTCTGCCATGGTGACACCTAGTGGTGAGCACTTGGTGACCTGGAATTTGCATATGGATTTGCCTCCTTGTATGTTGTAGTGGCAGCCAGGGAGAAACAGACTGGGATCTGGGGTCTTGAGAGAGCTCAACAGCAGCCTGTGAGTGTCAGGGCTCCTCTTAACCCTGTCTTGGCTTCTGTTTTCTAGAGAGAGCTACCGATGGGTCCCTGCGGAGCGAGGACTGGGCTCTCAACATGGAGATCTGTGACATCATTAACGAGACTGAAGAAGGGTAAGGGAGCTGGCAAGGGCCAGTATCCAGCAGCAGATCCCTGCACTCCCTGTAACACCACAACCCTAGGCTGCAGTGGTAGCATGCACTGGTGGAGGCAATAACCTAGGCTTCCCAGCAATCCCCGAGACAAGGCTCTGCTAGGAGACCTAGAGACACAGCAAAGCTGTCAGAGCATTTATTAGATGCTCCTCTATAATCTTGGTGAGCACTAGGAGCCATTCAAACAGGCCTTCTGGGTCCCCAGACAGCCCTCTGTTCAAGCCAGGCTGCCTACCATCTCCAAAAGGCATATTTGCATTTCTTCCACTTTGATTTATTCCCTCTTCATAGCCTTCTCTTTCTCTCCTCTGGGAATGTAAAAACCTAAAGGCTGGTAACTGAGGAGAGGTGAAAATCTCAGGCTGCTATTCAGTCCTCTCACTGTGCCAGTCTTGCTTGGGTTTCTTCTCAGGTATCTTCATGTGCAGTCACTCAAACACACACAAAGTGGGTAGGGGAGCTCTTGTCTCCCTCTCTCTGCAGGGAGATGTTCCTCAATCTGTCAGACATGTTAACTCAGGAGCTGGGGATTTGCCAGTGAATTCAAGGGAGAATGCTCCTTCTCACAGTGGAGATGTCAAGAGCAGCATGTAAAAAAGAAGGTGCTACATGGAATAAAACATGTAGGTTTCACTCCTGCTGTCCTATCCCAAGGTGATGTTGACAGAGGATTAGCAAGCCCAGTTTTCAGCTTCACAGTTGCATGAAACAAAGTCAAACATCTCTACTTACAGATCTGTCACCACTCCTTTTCCGCTGTCTCCACAGTGCAAATACACCTGTCTCTGTCCACGGTTGTCAGGCCTGAGCTGTGGCCACTTGTTTCAGATCTGGGCACCTGATAACACAGCTGGACAGGCTCTCCCATTGCCCTACTAATGCCCATCCACTGACACCATGCTGCCCCACAGGCCAATACATTCCCGCCCTCCTCACTGCCTCAGTGTCTCCACCCCACTTTTTTCCTCCAGCACTGCTACTCTTCCAGCTCAGCTTCTCTTCCTGTGCTCTGCTAGAGCATGTTCATTTGTGCCCTCTTAGACCACAGTAGTCTGAGACCATGGTGTTTCTCCTCTCTGAGAATGGTTAATGAGGCCCTGCTATGCTATGGTCTCTTACCCACCTGCCATATAGGCAAGATTTTGTCACTGCATCTCCCCTGCACCTTTTGAGCCTCCTTCTCTCTGGGGAAATGTTAAACAGCTCCTCTTCGAGTTACACAGGAATTACCGCTGCTTGTTCTCTCCTTCCTGTTTCTAACCCATGCCAAGCTTTTCTGTGATCTCCTCCTCTTCAGTGTCTCTGCCATGGGATTTTGCTCTACCCCCCAGGAGTGTGTTTCTAGCAGTGTTTTTACTCTGTTCTTTGTTACGTCCTGAACACCTTGAGCTGTTGCAGACACAGAGGCCTTCAATTTCAGTAACAGCACTCAGGGACATGCCTTAATGGTGGACTTCGCAGAGTTAGGTTTATGGGTGGACTCGATGACCTTAAAAGGTCTTTTCCAACCTAAATGGTTCCATGATAGCCAACCCCACTCCTCTTGCAGAACCACAAGCAGAAGCTGCTTTACCAGTCACTGCTTCAAGCCATCCTGAAAACATGGTGAGGAGGGACACCCACTGAGTATGAGGCTTCTAGAACCAGTGGCTGTTTTGCATTGCCTCAACCTTCTGATGTTCTTTCTTCATCTCATTTCTCCTTCAGGCCCAAAGATGCCTTCCGAGCCATTAAGAAGAGAATTGTAGGAAATAAGAACTTCCATGAAGTTATGCTGGCTTTGACGGTGAGCAGTCAGGGTTTCTTCTCTGCTCGGTGATACCCTGCTGTAAAGCTGAGTGCTGAACACAAGTTTCAGCACACATGCTGAACAGACACAGGTACATAAAGCCAACAAGGCTAACACATGAGGGCAGAGAAGGCCACAGCTAATGCTTTATTGCCTTTGAAGGTCCTGGAGACCTGCGTCAAGAACTGCGGCCATCGCTTCCACGTCCTTGTGTCCAGCCAGGACTTTGTAGAAAGTGTCCTGGTGAGAACAATCCTGCCAAAGAACAATCCACCTGCCATAGTGCATGACAAGGTGCTGACCCTCATCCAGGTGAGCCAAGAAGTGTAAGCACCTGCAGCAGTCCAGGGAGTGTGTGTCTTTAGGTGTTTGTACAGAAGGCTGTTATACATGGTGATGGGCTGTACTGTCTCCTTCTCCCCAGTCCTGGGCAGACGCCTTCCGCAGCTCTCCAGACTTGACTGGCGTTGTTGCTGTCTATGAAGACCTGAGACGGAAGGGCCTGGAGTTCCCCATGACTGATCTGGACATGCTGTCACCCATCCACACACCGCAGAGGGTATGGGAGCATTGCTAAAGAGAAGGATGTTGGGCAGCTGCCATTCTGGAGCAATGAGGGGTTTTCAGGAACTCTAAATGCAACTGTCTTGCATTTAGAAGATTTTTGGGTGGTGAGAAGCTCCAGGACAGCCAAGAGATGTTGAAACCAGATAGGGAGTTGGCATCAGTATTTCTCCTCTAGTTGCATTGCCCTGTCAAGTGTGAGTGTCTAAAATCTCCTTCTCTCTGTCACTTTCCCCACCTTTGTCTGTAGACTGTGTATAACTCCAACTCTCAATCTGGACAGAACTCACCCACAGTCAACTCCCCTCAGCAGATGGAGTCCATCCTCCACCCTGTCACCCTGCCCCCGGGGAGAAGCACATCCAGCAATGCACCCATCACACCCACACCAGAGCAGGTGAGTTGGACACAAGTCCCAGGATGTTGCTGACTTCCTGTGTTTGAGGCTATTTCACAAACACTGTTCTGGGACTGTAGTCCTGGTGCTGCCCCAGCCTCTATTTTCAAGGAGCTGTTCCTCTAAAGCACAGTCCTAGCGCTCCACTGTGCTTACAGTGATGAACTGGGATACCACAACCACGGAATGGTTATATCTTCCTAAGACAGGGCTGCTTGCAGGTAGAGGGAAATTCTCTTGGCTATAGGGAAGTGGGGAGCTGAGACATCATGCCTCCTTATCATCTTTGTTTATCTTGCCTCACTGCTTACTTTATATAAATCAACCCTGTCTGGCTATGTGGTTTCCAAAGGCTAAGGCTTCCTCACTTGTTTCCCCATCCTCTTTTCTCCTTCCTCACCCTGACTTCATATGACACCATGTTCAGCACCAAACTCCAGCTGTTGATATGTTGCATTCCCTTGCAGAACAGAGGGTAGAAACTGTTCTCAAGAGGTTCATTAGCAGCTTGTAAACCAGAGGAACAAAGCTTCAACTGCACACTTAGCTGAGGCTCTGCTGTTGAATAGGAATTAATTTTTTTTCCCCCTCTCTCACACCACTTTGGACATTAAACTATTTAAATGGCTGCCACACGGGAGCTGTTGGCTGAGGAGAGATTTGAATCATAACAGCAGCCTGTGCTGGCTATTAAAAACCAAGGCCAGGCTAGTGGCCAAAGATCCCAGGTGAGGGCCTGGCGTCTGTTACCAGCAAATGAACGTGATGGTAAATAATGGAAGGGTTTCCTGCTGGGAGCTCCTGGGAGCTAAAATGAGTGGTGACAAATGAACTCCGCGGTGGCTGTTCCCTCCAGCTCTGTGAACAGGCATGCACACGTGGTGCCATTGCCTGCCATTCAGAGCTACCTCAGCTATGTCCCCAGCCTCCCCTGGCGGAGCTGTCACTTCACTTTGCTTTTGCAGATCGGGAAGCTGCGCAGTGAGCTGGAAGTGGTGAATGGGAACACAAAGGTTATGTCGGAGATGTTGACGGAGCTGGTGCCGTCCCAGGCCGAGCCTTCTGACCTGGAGCTGCTGCAAGTAAGGAACACTGGGCAGGGTGGAGGGCTGGCACATGCAGCACAATTTAGCAATGATTTGATGGACTAAGGCCCGATGCATGGCAGGTATGGGGAATGACTGGACAGTTTAGTATGGAGGTTATCAGGAAATGAAGGGATAAAGGAGACACAGGGAAGGTGGAGTTTCAATGGTGGATAGAAATTGTACTACTAAAGCTGGAATCTTCTCACCTGGGGTAGTCCCCAAGGGCCTTTATTTCTGGGTGATGTGTTACACAAGAAGCATACAATTATTCCATGTAAAACTCAGACTCAATTTACCTCTCATAGCAGCATTTGTTGCCCATCAACAGTTCCTGATAGATCTCAGTAGCCTCTGGGGTCTGTGTTCCAGTCAGACTTCCAAATTTGTGAGTGCTTAGCTGTAGTGTGACCTTTGTGGTGGCTTGCCCTGCTTTGAACAGGAGCTGAATCGGACATGCAGAGCCATGCAGCAGCGAGTCCTGGAGCTGATTCCCCGTGTCCTTCATGAGCAACTCACCGAGGAGCTGCTCCTCATCAATGACAACCTCAATAACGTGTTTCTGCGCCATGAAAGGTACCTCTCTCCTCCTTTCTCTTCCCTGCTCTCCCACAAGAGTTTACTGCCCTTGGAGGCTGCCTGTCCCACCCTTTTGATCTGCCCATGAGTAGAATACTCAAGACGTATCAGTCTCTGTCATCCATCTTTGAGAACAAAGCCTGTTCTCAGTTTTTGTTGACTAATTCCTGTCCCTTCAAAACTGCTGTGTAAGTTCCTGATGGGATATAAAGATGTCCCTGTGAAGAAGGAGGCAACAGCATGGAAAGAGCTGGTTTTCTAGCTCTGAGGCAGATGGGCACAGAAAGAAATTGCCCAGGTGGGGTCAGCACTCCGGGTTATTTTTGGTTTTTTTTCCTTCCATTTCATCAAACACATCTCTTTGCTAGGATGAAGTCTGGGGACTTCATCCCCAGATGAACTGTATGGAGAGCTGTTGGTTAGGATTAACTCTGGAGGATTCTAAGAAGCTTTCTCACACTACCTCTCAGGAGATATCAACTCTATGGGTCTTGTTGGGGTGTCTTGAGGGGAAATTGGGCCCTGAGCCATGGTGGGTGGGTGGGTAGGAAAGGGCAGACTGTGCCAAGCCTTATAAGAAATTTCTTGAGCTGTGGGTGAATAAGCCCACACTACTGAAATGCATCCTGTCATCTTTCTTGCAGGTTTGAGCGACTTCGGACAGGACAGCCTGTTAAGGTAACTCAGAGCAACTTCTCCTCTGTGCAGCTTGGTTTACATCCTGCAGGTCCAGCAGTGCCCTGCTGATTTGGAGGGAGGTTCAGTCTATCCCACTTAGAAATGGTGGGCCTTGTTGTCCCAGTCAAGCTGCACCAGGCCACCTGGTGTGTGGGACACCCCATTTCCCACTGCAAACCTCTCCCACCCTGCCCAAAGAGCAAGAGCACAGCGGCAGCAGTTATGGTTTTCCCACATTGAATAGTGAGAGGACCAATTCCCACATGAGCCTTCTCTAAGCACTACCCTGTCCTCTGAACCAGCATCTACCCTACTTATTGAAATCCAGCAGAGCTGGGAGGCTGGCTACCAAGGCATATCCTGCCCTGGGACACTATTCCCAGCTAGTTCTCTGATCGCTGTCCCTCTTCTCCCTCTTCACAGCTGATTTCTTTCAGTGGGTGCAGAAGGGATTTCCTCTCCTCTATCATTGAGCAAGGATTGTAGGGTCAGGGTGTCCAAGCTTCAGAAATTCTCCACCATCTTTTTTTTTCTTCCTCCAAAGGCACCAAATGAGGCAGAGAACAGCTTGATTGACCTGGGACCCAGTGCTCCAGCACTGAAACAGCCTGAAGTCACCAGCAACCTTTCCTCTCAGCTTGCTGGAATGAGTATGTTGCCATGTGGTTTTCCCCTCAGTCTTTCTCCTGTGCTGCTTTGAAAATTCTTTCCCGTCCTTGAATCATCTCTCAGAATTATTTAGTCAGATTCATAGAACAACCTAGAGAAATGCCATGTGTTTTCAACTAATAAACTCATGAAGAAACTTGTATATGCCCCAAGGCACTCAAGCATATATCTTGGCGTCCTCACCTCACATTGTCCAGGAGGTGGCCATGACTTAAGAAGGACCTCAGCATTATTCTGTGCCTAAGGACCTGGCCTTCCAGCAGGATCAGGGATAAAGGTGCTCCCTCTGCAATGCCTGGCAGCATTGCCTGCTTGCCTCTCTTGCTGGGTGGTGTCAGGCTCACCACTGAGGTCTGGGAGAAGCAGAGCAGCTGAAGCTATCTTGCAAAGGCAGCCATGAGCATCTTTGGCTCAGGACATAGGATTTGACAGATTGTTTGCTCAAAAAGCCTGAGGGGTCCTGGGGGTTCTTCAAGACATACCAACTGCCTGGATGCAGTTGCAGGAAATTGGCACCAGACTGTTTTTACAGACAAGCCAGCTGAGATATTTTTCAAGTCAAGTTTTTTCAGATGATGCCTGAGTCATGGAAATCCATTCATCTGTCCCAGAGGTGCTTGCCCAGAAGCACAGGTTATTTTCTTCCACATGTTATGGAGCAATTCCCAATGGTCAGGAACATCTAGCCTTCAGCATCAGTAAATTGATGCTGCTGCTTCTATCTGAAACTGATCCAAAAATACCTACTGAGTGGGCAAAGAAACTGCTTTTGTTACTTCACCCACAACACTGCACACATGCATAGACTCTGCTGCAGGAGGGAGGAGTGGGCCTGTTCTGATGATATTTTTCCATCCAGCACTTTCCAAGCCCACAGTCCTCTGTTTATGGTTCTGTGCTGCCTGCTCACCCTGCTCTCTCTCCCACAGACCTGGGCTCAAGCAGTGTAAGTGCAGGGCTGCACTCCCTCGACACTTCTGGCAAGCTGGAGGAAGACTTTGACATGTTTGCCTTGACCCGTGGCAGCTCGCTGGCTGAGCAGCGCAGAGGGTAAGTGGAGCAGCTCACTCTGTCCTCTCCTGCCATCTTGCAAAGGACAAGGGCTCGGGGAAAATGGGGCTGTGACCCCGACCAGCAGCAGCTCCTGGGAGACAGTAGGATGCAACAGAAATGCACTCTTCACACACACAGTGTTTGTAGGATGAGCCTGTGCTCCCAGTCCTTTTTCCTGCTGCCATCATCTCCCCTTCATGGCATCCTCCTGCGTATGGGGAGAAGGACTTGGTCCCTGTGTCTCAGCATTGTGGTGCCACATGTTCTGGGAGATTCAGTGTCTGGATGAAAGTGTGAAGTGGGACTGGCTCAGTTTTCTTGCCTGCCTCTGAACTTATGTGCCCTGACTGGGGTGATGTTGAATTTGGGAATTGCTGAGTACTGATTCAGCCTAACAGACAGAGGATTGAGCTGGAGTGCAGGAAAAGTGCAGTCAGTTGTAGCTTGCAAAAGGGCACAGTTCTGTGCCTCAGCTTCCCTGTTGGCAAGTGGGACTGATGTTTCTTCCTCCATGGTGTGTTTGAGGCCTCCTGGTGTAAAGCACTGACAGTTGGGTCTCCATAATACTGGCTGAACTGAAGAGGTCTTCTCCACTGCAGAGTGGATTCCTGAATCCTTGTTCTGGAAGAGCTGACATGAGCTGTGCTGACCAGATCTCCTGGGTTTAGAGACTGTGGCTGATCTCACTCTGCTTTGCCTGGCAGAGTACCAAGCAGTAGAGCCCACGGGCACATCACTGCCTCCAGTCCCCCAAGGTCTGTCCTCCTGCATTCCTGCAGCCACTGGAGTGCCTTGTTCTGCAGCTGGCCAGGAGCAAGTTAAGGTCTCTTAATGATATCTCCCTCCATTCCTCTGCCTCAGACTGCTTCTGCTAAACGTGGTGGGGAAACCCATGGCCTACACATGACTTCGTGTGTTTTTTCCCTGGGTTTCCCCACTGCTTTTCCTGTGGGTTGTGCTGCCTGAGGACAGAGGCAGTCCAGCACAAAAACAGTTGTATCAACAGCACCCAGTCTGGGACTGAAACCGGAGCCACTGGTATGTGCTCAGTGCTGGAGTTCTGGACAGAGGTGGAATTGTATCCTCTCTGCTGTAGCACAGTCCTTAACAGGCTGAGCCTTATGATCTCTGCACAAATAACAAGATATCTTCTATTTATTCCTCACTGCCCTCCATCTGCCTGCACTTGCACTCCTGCCAGGTAACCTCTAGTGGCTCAGGCTTCACATTTCACTCACAAGCCTCTCCTCTCAGTGTCTCCCTCCACTTGAACAGACCCATTACCCTACAGCTCCCGAACAGGACGTGCTGGCAAAGCCTCTGGGGTTTGTCCCTGACCCCCCATGCTTCATGTGTGTCTCTGTAAGGCAGTGCTTGAGGCACTTCAAGCCTTTCCTGCCATTCTTCCTCATCAGTGGCATGATAGCAGCGCTGTACTTCATCCTGGATGCCATTGTCCACAGTGGCCCCTTCACTGATGAGCATTTCTTTGAGAAGTTTGAGCGGCGCTGGCCCAAGCCCCTGGCCCCCAACAAAAACAGCTCCACTTGATCGTCTACTGGATCTGTGGAAAGCAGCCTGGGAGCAGCTGGAGAGGATACTTGTGGAGAGTTTCTGTGAAAGACTTCATTTTCCTAACATGGAGAGTTTTCCCCACTCGGCATGGATCAAATGGTGACGTGTGGCATTGTCATGTGTGATAGCAGCCTAGAAGATTGGGATGAGGGAAATTATGGGTGAGACATGTCTGTGTGTGGAAAGATGTTGCTGTGATGGTGCATTTGGAGACCTGGAAGCAACACTAGGCTCTTCTGATCATCCAGTCTCACCTATATAGCATAGGCCAGTGAGCCTCTGCCACCATCACTCCTTGAGTGGTATTAATTAAAGAGATGTTTTTGAGCTGTTTGTGTCTGTGAAGATAGGTGAGTATGTAGGGGCTTATTCCTCAAATCCTTTCTAAAATATCTGTAATATTGTGGTCAGTCTGTGTTAGTTTTCTCTCTTAATACTCCACCCCAAAGAAGGTAAGTGTCGTGGTTAATGCACCTAGCTCTGTAAGTCTGTATCTTAGTTTTATATGAGTCCTTGTCACCCTTCTGTTCACTGTGCCAGGGCCATCCTGTTGTATCCCACAATGATGTTCCGATGAGTAGATTAGTCGGTTTTGTGGTGGGCTACATGTTTAATAAGGGCTTTGCACACCTTTCTAGAAGTTCTTGTGAGCAGAATGACAAGGCATGAAAAGTTGTGCAGTTGGAAGAACTGAATATGTTTAGGAGTTCCAGCTCTTCACTCTCAGACATCTCATCGGCCTGTGTGTTGTCTCTCTTTTTGCTTCCAGGGTAAAGTATGAAGACCCCCAGGCCACTAAAGGCCTCGCTGGTGCCCTGGATGCTCGGCAGCAGAACACAGGAGCGGTAAGTGGCCACAGCTTTTACTGCATCACCAGGAATGGGAGTAAGCTCCTGGCTCACCAAGGCAGTAAGTGTGCTATCTGTTTGGAAAAACTCAAGTGATGATAACTCCCAGTCTCCACCAACCTGCATTTCCTAGCTGGGCCGCTTACCTCATTCTTTAAACCCCTGAAGTGAAGAGCTATGGAAAGTCTGGGGTTGCCTCAGGCAGTTGAAGGATGTCCTTCCCCAGGGAAATTTCCACCTGGAAATGTATGTTTTATCCCTCTTCAGCAAATTTCCAAGTCCAGTTGCCATCTCTCTGCAATCAGAGAAGTAGGCCACCAGTACCAGTATGTTTTTTCCTTCACCCTAAACCCACTGCCTCCCCTCTCCCTCACACTGCAATGCAGACTCTCTCTCATCCAGGGGGAGTCTGGTGCCTCTAGTGATGGAGCCCAGCTGACAAAGTGGATGGTGCGTCAAGGAATGGTGAGATCTGAGGTCATGGAGCGCCAGCAGGGAGGAAGGAGGCTGGGGCTGCTGAAACAGAAATGTCACTGGCACAGCACATGAGGATGCACAGCAGACATCAGCAGATATTGCTAACTGAAATGGAGCAACCCTGGGCTGGGCCAGTAGTGGAGACCAGGTTTGGGAAGGCAGCAGGCAGTGTGTGGGTCCTTCCTCAAGTGTATATGTCTGTAGGAAAAAATCCTAGGAGCTCTGAGGCCAAGACAGCATGTGCCACTCTGAGCTAGAGGATAGCCTGTTTTGGGGTGGGTGTCTGAGGCAGAGGCAATAGCTGGTGGCATCATGAGGGTGGCTGCTGCCATTCATTCTCCTTGCAGTCTCTCCTCCTTAGCATTTTCATTTGAAGGAAAACACATGCTGACTTTAACCCTGTTGAAGGCCTCCTCCTGTAGCTAGTGATTGAGCTTTCAGGCAGTTGAATTTGGCCTTTTGGCTGCAGGAATTCCTGCAATTACATTCCTCCAGGCACACAGAGGCTTTGACAGCTCCTGGGTCTGAAGTTCGTTAGCCTGTCTTCCTGTAATGGGCACAGCCCAGACTGATGTCTGCTCTAGGAAGTTTCCCCACATGCTGTACAGTTGGCTTGAATGCACTTCTACCCCAAAGAAATCCTCTCTGGGTAGGCAAAGCCAGTTTGCTTCGAAACTTCCCTAATCTCACACATCCTCTTCCGTTCCCATTCATCCATCTGCCAGCTGTGATAACTATCTGTGCTTGCTCCCTGGTTTGGGAAAATCTGCCTGTCTTTGGTACAAAGGTGTTGCTCTTTTTCTTGGTCTTGGTGTTTTCCCGAGGGCGAGGGAGCTATATATATTAGAAGACTAATAAATAAGTTTCCACAAATACTCTCTCATTCTTCTGCTTGTGGAGCCTCTAGCAAGGGCTGCTTCTTGCTCAGCTTTGTTTAGGAGCTGGAGAAAAGAATCTGGGGTTTTGAATCAGACTTTGTTTCTTTCAAGGTTACCTCTATCCACTAGGGATATGTCTCTTTGCTGTTTAAATTGACCAGGGCCATGAATTCTTCTGAGCTAGTCTCATCCCTACTGGAAATAAAATTTGCTTTAATTAGAAATGACTTTGTCTTTGATGGGCCTATTTCAGTAGTTTGGTGTGATGTCAAATCCTGCTGTGGTCCATGATCCTACCAGGGAATCATTCTTTCTCCCTTACTGTGCTGTCAGACCTGGCACCTCCAACGTCTTCAGCATTGCAGACTTTGACATCAGACTGTCACTGGTTTGTAGAGGGGAGGAGGTGTAGAGAAATGCACATCTCTTCTTCTCTGGGTGCCTAACACAAGCAGCCAACTTCCGCCTTGGGGGTCCTCACCAAAAAGCAAAGTCTGGTCCAGTCCTAATGCCCCAAAGCCAACCACCAAGCCACAGAGGCTTTTAATGGCATGTATCCTGGAAAACTGCATGTCTGGGCTTGGATGGGGCAGAGAAAGCAGGTAAGCAATGGCACTGGTAGCTGGGAGAGCTTTGCAGTGACACTGGCTGGATTTAGATGGGCCTGAGCTGACTGAACAGTGGAGCAAGAGACTGAGCTTCTAGTTTGAGCTTTCTTTCTGCATAATAGATTTATTGGAACATCCTCTATTTTCTTGGCCTCATAGCCCTTTTTTTTCTGTTCCAGGTACCAGTTCCTCAAGCCAATTTCATGGAAGACATAGAAAAGTGGCTCTCCACTGATGTGGTAAGTGAGGGGCTTCCTTCTTGGAGCCAGCAGTTCTGCTGGAGTTGTCTGCAGAACTGGACGTCAGGCATTGTGTAAAAGTGCTGGCATTGCTGAATGTGTGGCACAGGCTGCTGGGAGGCACCAGGGAAGGAAAAGCCAAGGACACAGGCTTTGGGATGCCACAACAGTATCATCAGCCTTCTGGGAGACATAGCTAATGAATTGAGGCTCAGGGCCCCTCTAACATGTCTATACTGCAGAAGTGAGGGGAGCACAATCCTGTCTCTCTATGGGCAAAGAATCACACCTGTGAGATGCCTCTACCTCTCTTCCTTCTAACCATGCCCTTCTCTTTCTTTGCTAGGGAGAATCAGAGGATCCAAAAGGTGTCACCAGTGAAGGTAAGATGTGCCAGCCAACCCTTTTCTTTAACTGTTCCTGGCAGCACCTTGGCTCTTCCACAAACCTCCCTCTTTGCTAATGCTCCGCTCTTCTCTTGCCCTCAGAGTTTGACAAATTTCTGGAAGAGCGAGCAAAAGTTGCGGACCGCCTCCCCACATTGTCCAGCTCCTCAGCAGGGACATCTGTCTCCTCTCCTGCTGCCAGCCATCACCGGAAGCAAGCAAAGGAAGATGATGCTATGTTTGCCTTGTGAATGCTATGGACTGGTGTGCTGTGGAGCAAGAGGCTGTGTGTGCTGGTTTGCTTGCCTCCAACCAGGGGCCAGCAGAGGAGGGACTCTGTCCCCTTCCTCCATTCTCTTCCTGTTTTACCTTTGAGTTGTTTTTATTTTTAAGCTGCTTTCAGACTTCAGATAATCTTGGTTGCGTTTAGGGATATCATACAATAGACTTGTGAAGGGGGGTTTCAAAGCTGCTAGAGAATGTGGGAGTTCAGTGGGCTTTTCTTTTTATGGTACAGTGTGGGCAAAGCAGAAGAAGCTCCGAAAGAAGCTCCCCCATCCTACTCTCCAGTGAGGTAGTTGGAGATCTTGCCCAAGAAACAGGAGAGGCTGCAGTCTGCTGCTGAAATCATTCCTGCCTGCCTCTTTACTCACCCCTCCCCTAGAATCTATCTCCAGCCCTCTGCCTGCCAGTGTTAGACTGGAAAGCATGGGGATGTGAAGCATGACTGGTGGCTGAGGGGGAACACTAATGGTAGAGGGACCCTGTTGCTCTAATGTCTCTTGCACAAGTGCTTGTGGTATGCAACACCTTCCCACTCACAATCTCTTTTCTTCCTCTTCCTCACCTCCCTTTCCCATCAGTTTATCCAGAACCCTACCCACAGCCCAGATGTTTCCATTGCATGACAGCCGGTCCTCCAAGCCCTTGGCAGCACACAGGACTGCAAGCGGTACCCCAGGCTGAAAGGGCTGTCTCCCATGGGGTAGGATGTGCCTTCAGCAAGCTATTTGCAGTTAATTTAATTCTCCATTGTCGTGCTTTTCTCCCAGTGTGATCCTACCTCCCTCTCTCACTTCTACTGATGCCTTCCACCACATCGTGCCGTGGGGTGGCGAGTCTCTGTGAGCCAGGCCAGTGCTACAGAATCCCTCAGGGTGGCTGTGTGTGCCAGGCTCACAGAGCTGCATCCCCCTAAAGCAGGAGGCCCTTCCATACTGTTACACCAGTGGGAATGTGCTGTTGCTGCAGAAGCTTGTTCAGCTGGTGAGCACAGAGGGGAAGCGAGACATCAGTCATCTCATGCCAGTAAAGCAGCCCTGCAGCAGCCGAAGCTCCTCTGCACACGGGGAGAAAAACCCTTCAGAGCAAACCGCACATGCTGCCCAGTTGTAAATGAAAGCCAGGGAGGAGGGTGCCAAGCTCAGGGCTCCTGATCGTGGGATTTCTTGTTGAGCGTGGGAGAGTTGTCTTTTTTTACTGCACATTAAAGGAGCAAAGACTTGAGCCTCCCTTGAAGATATGGTGTGTGCTGTCAGTGCTGGTGTGGGGAGGGGACAGTGCTGTGGGGAGAAGAGGGATGAAACCATGCAGCCACATTTGCTCTCCATGAAAAGGCAAGGGCATTGGTGCTGAGAGGAGAACAGCATGAGGGCTGAGGGTGCTGGGAGTCAAGGCAGGTGCTCCCTGCTTTTTACCACAGTCCTGTGGGGAGGTGATTACAGCCTGTCTCAAAATAGCAAGAGGGTGAGCTACCTCCTCTCCTTTCCCTCTGTGCCTTGTGACCAGATCTGAATACCCACTCTGCAGCCCATAAGTCACTTATAAAGACATGCAAGAAATACAGTTGCTACTAAAGGGCCCTCTGGTATCCACAGGACATCCTCAGTTGTCCCTATACCATTTCTCCAGTGCTCAGCTGAGTGGGAGCTGTGAGAAGGATTCTGAAAAGGAGATTGAGTGGATTTGAAAATGTCATCTGAAGAAAGGCAAGAAGGCCAAGTGTCTGAGCTTCCCCTGCTGGAGCACGTGCAGGAAAAGAAGCAAGAGCAGAAGAGCAGGGTCATGATGGAACTCAGGCTGGTTTTCTAACTGTGGGGCCAGAAGGGCCTCCAGAGGCAGTAAGGCCCAGCCTTCTGACCAGTGCCTGGCCTCAGGCTGCCTGGCTCACCTGGGAAGGAAGGGCTTCTGGTGCCCAGTCAGCATTTATGAAGGGTACCAGCCTGTGATGCTTTAACACTGGTAATGCTTTAACACTGGTTCATGCCTCAGGTGGCACTTAAAAAGTTCTCAGTGCCTCCAGCTCCCTCAGAGCACTGCCTGAAACTTTCCCAAAAGGAGAAATGAAGACATCCCTGAATGTATATCCTAAGTATGGGGAGTTCAAATTCCTCCTTACTGCCTCCAGGATGCCCTGAGCCCACCTCAGGATAAAAACCCCCTCTTCACTCTCACCTTGTTTTTAATTCCCTGAACAGCTGGCACAGGACCTGGCAAAGCCAAGAGGGAACTGTCCCCAAGGAAGACTTGAGTGCAGGAGAAATGCGTTGCTACTATTTTTGTCAAGGGGCAAACAGATGGAAAGGGTTTTTGGTGTCTGCCAAGTGAGGTCAGTTTGAATCGATGGCCAACAGGTGAAAATTCAGAGAGCTGCTTGTGGCCCCCGGAGTGAGCCTGTCCCCTCCCCACCGTGCAGCCAGCCATGGTCACAGTGCTTCTCACTGAGATTTATCTGAAAGGCACAATGCATCTCTTTTTCAAGTAACTGAAAATCTGAAGAATGGGGATGAAGGCATGGAAAGATTCCGAATTAGTACTCTCGTATTTGTTATAGATTATACCAGTAATAGCTTGAATAATTTTGCAAGGTTTCTTTTCAGAAGGAACTTGGGGGGAAAAAAAGACCTTTTAGTTCTGCAAGGGATCATTTTAAGTGATCATTTTGCATTGGCAAAAACTGCTTCACGATTACAAAAAAAAAAAAAAAAA
>WEKY01048791.1:37981-53564 GCA_013390045.1 Picathartes gymnocephalus
AAAAAAAAAAAAAAAAGCACTTCAAGGAATTATTTTAAATGCCTTTCCCTTTTAAAAGTTTTCTGATGTTGTCTTAGAGGGAACAGCGCTGCCTGCTCGCTCTGACCACCAGATGGCTGTGGTCCCTCGCACACACCCAGCCCGGGCTTCCCGGGCTTCCCAGTTGCAGAGGACAGCCCTTCCCTTGGCAGTGACCTGCTTAGCAGGCTCTGCCACCCGCGGGGACAGAAACAAAACAAAGTTATTCCGTATTCTACTATTATGCTGCAACCATCAGCCCTGTGCAGCCTCGCACAGCGACCACTCCAGAGCACGCATTCATTCACACGTTGTGACTGCACGGAGGACGGGAAGGGGTGCATCCATTAATAACCACACTGGGAACAGGATCCTGACCTGGACTGATATTTTGCATGACCCAGAACAGCTGTTGCTATGCCAGACGAAGAGAGACATAAATTCCTTCTACGGGGTCAGAGTTGTTCCACATCTCTAAAAACTAAATACACGCTAAAAGTTAATGGGAGTTTCCATGATGTTTGGGTAGCGTGATGCTTGGCATGCCAGCATCACATTCATAGAGGCAAAAATTACATGTTTCTCTTTTATCGACTAACCTCCAAATAGTACATGTATTTTTTTAAAGGGTGATAACAAAAATATGACCTGATTTCCCACAGCATTTTCTCACAAAGTCAGCACAGAAGTGTCACAAGACAGTACACTGGGAAGGCTGTTCTCCATTCCAAAGGACTTTCATGTTGCTTTGCCATGTCAAAACTTCCTCAAAGCTTATTTTGAATAACAAAATTCTCCCTCCCTTCACAAAATGAGAATAAAGCCACTTCCCTTCAGATTACTGTCAGTGCTGCTAAGGGTAAATGAAGAGGTGGGTTGTGAGGAAGGAAAACATTTCTGTAGGTAACCCATTTTTATCTGTGTAGGGGTCATAAGCCAACAGAAGCAGAAGAAGAGATGAAAGAGTGGAAGAGACCCCCCCCCCAAAAAAAAAAAAAAAGAAACAATGGAGGGAGGATCTGAAAAGTTATAAACAAATGAGAGGAAAAGTAGGTGCTCCAGTGCTCAGGAGCAAGGGAATACAAATAGTCGTTGACAGGATCACTCCCCCTGAGTACAAGTTTGCTGCAGTGCTGTCTCCAGCAGCCTTCCTGCAGGGCTGGACATTGGCCCTTGCCGGGATTCCTTGGACAGGGTGCGCAGGGGTGTTTCAATATGGAACAGTGAGGTTGGGGGCTCAGCCCTGGCAAGGGGACCCCAAGGGAGAGGGGCTCTGCAGCAGGGATTTTCTCGGGGCGATCAGGAATTCCCTCGCACCACAGAAAAGCCACATGTGCTTGTATCCAGGCGCTGTGTTTTCCAGTCTCGGCAGAAAAGCATGGATCAGACACAAAGCAAATCTGACAGCGGGGTGAGGCAAGGACACGGCTTTCCTGCGGCTCTAGGGGAGTCTCTTTCACCAGCACAGAGTGGTAGGAAAATCTGTGTTTAGAAAAGTTGCTGTGAGGCATTTCAATGGTATTTATAGTGGCTTTACCAAAAAAAAAAAAAAAAAAAAAAAAAACCAAAAANAAAAAAAAGCTCAAATACCAGATCAGTCTCAGTGAGAGAGAGGTGCCAATTTCTCTGAGCTCTTTTGCAGTCTTAGTCCACAAAGGGAAAGAAGAAAAAAAAAAAAAAAAACAAAAATCCAGGGTGTGGGTGATCTGCAGCAGTGCCCCGCTGCCCCTGGGCAGGGACATGTTTTGTGCTGGCATGCACACCATGAACCAGCAGTTCCAGCAGAGCAGCCAAGGGGTGGCTCAGCCCACACCAGGCACCTTCAGTCTCACCCCTTGCCGAGCACCTTTGCTCCCTCTCGGCCTCTGCCAGACCACACCCGGCAGCCGAACACTTCGATTCAAATCCCATGTCACCTTGTTAATGATTATTTAGCTAAAGAGCTGCCGCCACGGCCCCGAGGCCCTGCTGTGGCCAGCACTGCTCGAGGGAAGGGCTGAGCCCAAAGCCCTGATTGCTCAGTGCCTGGGATTCTAGGGAATGCATCCCCCCAAAAAGGGGGAGGTTCTGGCTCTTTTGCTGTAGCGCCTGCAGTCCATAAGCTCCATTGTGCGCATGGTTCTCCAATGCTGAGACCGCTGTGCCCTGAACTAAGGTCTTTGAAGTAAAATCTGCCCTTTCTAACCCTTCTTTGGCTTATTTCTCCTCCTCAGCATGTAGCTATCCCCCTCTCAAAAGACAGCAGCTCGGTAGGGTAAATAAAGTCCTGCCTGCTTGCCCTGGAGCTATCTTTGGTAATGAGTGAAGGCGGGGGAACAGGCTATGCCACAGACACCCTATGTAGCCTTGAGTAAGTTACTTAAATTTGGCACATCCTGAATGCCAGTCTCTCAAATGGATTAATTCCCACACATTGTTCCTGAGTTTGCTGTTTTCCACCAGCACAGGCGAAAGCTGGGTGCCCATCTGGCCCCCCAGTGTTCCCATGCCTTGATTCCCTCCCCCCGGTACGGAGCAGGGACTGTCCCGGTCCCACGGCAGATGGCCACAACATCCTCCCCGTCCCCAGGTGAGAGAGGTGTGCAGCTCTCCCAGCTTGGGACAGCAGCTTTTCCCACCCTTCCTGCCTCACGCGGTGTGGCTCTGGGAAGGGCAGCTGAAAGGGGAACATTTTGTGGCTGCGAGCGATGCCGCACGTTCTAGCAGGGCTTCCCGCTCTCGCACGAGCCCCAAAACCCGCAGCCGCCTCCCGCTGGTGCTGAGTCACCCTTTTCCCAGCCTGGGCGTCCTGCTGAGTCAGGGTCAGGCCGGGCCGCCGCGATTGCTGAGTAAAGGCTGCGCGAGGGGCTCTTTGCTGAGTCACGGCGGAGCGGGCTCCACGTGAGGCTGGTTATGGCAGGGCGCGCCCCCGCAGCGCTGAGATTGCAGCTGCTGCTCCTGGCCCCGCTCCCGGTGCTCCGGACAGCTGGAGAAATCTCCAGAAACAGCCCCTTCCGGCCGCCCGGCATTTCTCCTGCACCCTGGAGCAGGGAGCCAAGCAGAGGTGATTTGGAAATCTTGCGGGGAGGGGGGAATTGGGTCTCGCTTTCTGTGCAATACTTCGCTTCCAGTTCCTCCTTCTCCTGAGAAGGGGTGTGAGCAGTGTGGTACAAGGTCCTCCTTGTTGTATCCGTGTGATTTTTCAAATCCAAAGTTTCACGGTTTGTTCTGTCTCGCAGTCAGGGCACGCTTTGTTTTCCACGGTTGTAGCACTGAAACAAAGGAGGCAGCAGCACTGACTGAAACATTTGCACAAATGTGGTTTTTATTTGCTAAGTCTGCCCTGCTCCTTTCCACACCTCCCTTTGGCTGCCAAAGCAGTTCCTAGCTTGGGACTGATTCCCATGACTACCAAGACTCTGGGAAGCGTGGTGGGCTCTATCCACCCTCCCCCAAAATTTCAGCCCAGTGTACCCATAACCTGGAGACCTGCCGTGTTCTTTAGGTCTCTGCCTGACTCTGGTTAAGCACATGCCTTGAAGGGCACTTGCTCTGTTCTCCCTTCTTCTCCCCGCTCTGCTTCCAGACAGCCCAGAACTCTCTCCTTGCTCATAGCCATGTGCTGGAGACACCAGTGTGCTGCAGCACACATGTACCCATACACCTATGAAAATATGTATTGTAATCTGCATTTCCTAATTTTATCATGCTGGTTCATTTATCCTGGGAAATCTGCTTGCTCCTGCACCTCCCACCACACCATTTTCTGGGATTCATGTGTGGGGTTTGCTTAGAACAGCCACGCCTGTCTATACAACCCTCCAAAGGTACCAGCAGTGCCTGAGCTCTCCATAGGGATTTCCAGTGCATTGGACTCTTGACCTCCTTTTTTTTCCACCTGTATCTTTGATCTAGACTGGGATTTTTGGCTGCTGAGAGAGCAGTGAGCACAGTCAGTTCTGCCAAGGCAGGGCTGGGAGGGGTAATCTCCCTTTGGTAAACACAAATTCACACACAGGATATCCCTGCACACTCCCACACAGACTCCTTTCTCCAGCAAGTCATTTTAAGCCGTTATCACAACTCCTTTTCCCCCTACCATTACACAGCAAACCCCGGTCACTGAGTCAGCTTTCCGAGTGCAAACTAGGCAGCTGCATTTTGCTGTGTCACGGTTTGAGAGAGCCCATTAGGTCCTCTGAGCTGGCTAAGGCTGGTTTTCACCACAGAAGCCAAGCTGAGCCGAGCTGAGCTGCTGGGAGCTGCCTGCCAGAGCCCAGCGTGGAACAGCGCTACCCACAAGGGACTCAGGAGAGCTGACTTTGCATCCCGTGACTGCCTGTCAGAAACTAGACATTTCTGGCCATAAATCTACTGGCAAAATAGGCTGTTAATGTACAAAGAGGAGAAAATTCCCCACTTCCCCGTTCCACATGGAAACACTAACCCCTCAATAACTTTCTGTTGTTTCTAACCATTCACCTCCCATCTCATGACTAAGCATTTTCTCAGGGGCTGGGATGTGCATGCAGGATTTAAGCCCAGCAGGAATTTTTACAAATATCTTGCCTGAGGCTGCTTTATTCATCTTTGCTGGAAATCCCCCGGGCAGTTTTGCCGGTGTCCTCCTCGCAGTGAGTAGCTCTGGCACCACCCAGCCACAGCTCGCTGGAAAAGCAGGAGGCAGCAGACTTCTGGCAGGCACGGTGGAGACCACAGCCCTGATACTTTAGTGATATTCAAGCAGAATTTCCTAGTGACCTGGATGTGGGCTGGCCTCTGATTTCCCATGGCACACTATGACCTGCCAGTGCTCCACTAAAAGCACACACCTCCCTCCTCGTCCATTGCTCTCAAGTGTCACCTTCCAAAGTTCCCTTTGAGGAAGAGGTGGTCCCTCACAAATCCCTGCTGGCACACTGGCTTGCTCAGTGTCACTGACCTCCCTGCCACCATGAAACAACAACACAGCAGAAGCAATTCAAGTCCTTGCTGCAGAACACTGGAGGGGCCAGAAATGCTCCAGGCCAGCAAAGACGATGACACCCCACTTTCAGTTCTCTTTCCATCTTGCTGCAGGGCATTCGGGCCTTTCCAGAGAGCTGGGCTCAGTCTCACAGCTGCTCCATCCCAAGAAACACAAGTCAGAGAGAGATCAGACAGCATAAATCACTTATGGGGCATGGCTTGCTTGTCTGCACTTTTGCAAATCTCCTGGCAGAGGTGAGCTGCATCTCTTGTGACCTGCCCAGGGGACGGTAAAGCCCCAAGATCAAGAGGAGGTACTGCGCCATGTCCTGGCCTGCAATGGTAGTGACATGACTAGACAGCCTCTCTTTCTTCTCCCCAGTCTCATTCAGAAATACCACAACCCTGGAAGAAAGGGAAAAGGACTTTTGGATGCATCCTTTATAGGGCCTCCAAGCATGCAGCTTCTTGGAAGAAGGCAGGCAGGCAGGCTGGGGACAAAGTCATTGGCTTGAAAGCACCCAGAAAATCCTCGGGAAGAACTGGGTGCATTGCCAAGGCTGCAGGTGAAAGGAGGGGCAGGGCTTATGGATTGGATTTTTTCATATTACTTCGCAAAATGAATAATATACTCTCATAATATAATTCTTATTCTCATATAATTCTCATATATTTCCTACTTCCCTCCACTAGAACTAGAGGTTCAATTTGTGTTCCAGCTTCCCCTGTCAGGACTCACTGAAAATGACAGAAAACAAGAGCTTTGAGGAGTTCTGCCAGAGGGAAACCTTCATTTTGGGGCCATCCCTGTGGCAAACTGGTATCAATGTTTCCAGGAGGGACTGGCCATGCCGCTCTCTGCTCTACACAGGGACTCTGCACTCTCAGGAGATGTTTGGGGCTTTGTCACGCTTGCTTTGAAGATTCAGACATCCTGATACATTTATTTTACCTTACAGAAAAGCAAGCAAGTTGTCTGCAGTGGCACGGGGTTAAGAATGGAACGTGTCAGCTTTTGCCAGCGTGCACTGTTACTTTAAAAGACAAAAGCAAGACAGGAAAAGTCTGGCTGAGTCAGGATGGAAATGCTGAGTAATCCTTCCTGAACGCTGCATGCCAGATGTCTGCTGGAGTCAAAAAAAGAAGCGTGGAAGCGTATTTTTTCCAGAACAGCTTTTTAACCTACAGCCCCCAACCCTGCTGGGGCTGGTGTGGGTGCAAGTGACAGGGAGACAGGCGAGCTGCTGGCTTGGATGGCAGCATCCACAGAGGGCATGGCTGCAGAGGGACAGCAGATGCCACAGTCCTTCTCCCTCCACCCCAGGCTCTGCCTCCCCACCGCCCCCTGCACGACTGTACCAGGGAGTTTCCCACACTCACAGCAGCAGGGGAATGGTGGCTCTAAGTGCCCTGCTCTTTTGGGCTGAGCACAAACGTCTGCTTTTCCAGAGCACAGCCAGCCAGTGCATCATCCTTCTCTGCTAGCCCAGCTTCCAGCATAGCTACAGGTGGGAAAGAAGGGCCCAGCTTCAGCTGTTGGCTGCTTCACTGACCACTTTATCAAAAAAAGCCCCCAAAACAGCAGAGCAACAGCTACTGGCAGAAGCACCGTGTCCGACTCTTTTCCCAAATCAGAGAAATTATTTGCCTTTGAAAGTCTCTGCAGACTTCATCAGTTTTCCCCAAGTCTTGTATGATATCTTTTCAGCTCCCCCAGCCTTCTGGGTATCTAGGAGATGGAGTGCTATTTTCCCAAATTGCCCTGCACGCTGCTGCCGTGACAACAGGAGCCAGCTGTCAAACAAATCAGATGCCATCGTTCCCAGGAGCAAGAGGGCATGGAATGGATTTTGGTACGCATCAGTGCTGGCCCACCTGTGCTGGCTCTGTGCAAAGTGACAGGGTTTACTGCCCAGTGCCGAGGGCAAGGGGGGGCTGCTCCAGGGCAGGTCTGGCACCTGCAGGCCGGAGCTGGTGCATGGGAGATGGGATGCTTATACCTGAGGGTGGCTGCTGGATTAGCTCTCCAGGCAGGGTGCAGGGCACCCAGACTGGGGTGTAGGGCAAGGAGGCTGCCCTCCCTGCCGCAGGCATTAGCCCTGTAAATCCACCCTCCTTGTCCAACCCCACCGTCCCCAGGACAACGAGCAACTCTTGCAGTACCCAGGCTCTGCCTGCCACGGGCAAGGCACTGAAAGGGTTACAGAGCCAGGCACCCTTAAAAGAGAAGTTTCTGGACATCCTCTTGTTTTTGCTTAGTTATCAAGATGCATCAGGTGACTTCCTTCTGGTTCCGTGGGGCTGCAGGCCAGGGGAGGGTGAGGGCCAGGCTGGAAAGGGAAGTGCTGCTGTGTTGCAAGAAGTTTGTACTCACACTGAGGTCAGCGGTTCGCTGCTCACGTGGCCCGGCAGTATAAAGCTGGATGTGGGAGTCAGGCTGCCCAGCTCAGAGCCTCACTGTCCTGCGAGCAGAAAGGAAGGAGGAAAGCACAAGCAACAGCACGGAAGCAGAGGGGTGAAACGACGTGGAGGAACATGGAAACTTCCCAGTCACACAGCTCCGAAAGGTGAGAGCGGGACGGGAACGAGAGGGAAGCGTTTTGCCAGAGGAGTGCTGTGTTTCTCCCCTTGCTTTTAGGCATGCTGTTCCTGTTCCTGCTCTGCAGGGAAAGGCATGCTGCTGCTTCCACCTCTGGATGGAGTCTGGCAGCCTTCCTTGCTCAACACAGTGTTTGGAAAGCTGGTGCTCTCTGGTTCCCAGCCACAGCTCTTGGGAACGCTCTGCTCCTTTTTCTGCCATCCCAGGCTCCCCTTTTTGTCCTAGAGAGCTAAGATCTGTTTTGTCAGAGGAGACAGCACTAATACCTGTTTCACTGTTCTTCCCCAGGATGTCCACGGACCTGTCAGAACTGCTGAAGGAAGCTACCAAGGAGGTGCACGAGCAGGCAGAGAACACACCGTTCATGAGGAATTTCCAAAAGGGGCAGGTGTCACTCCAGGAGTTTAAGGTACTTCATAGCAGCACTGCTCAGGGATGGGATTTCCTCGCCAGTTAGATCAGATGGGCTGTGAGGGGACCGAAGGAGGGAGGATGGGACCAGTACAGGTAAGGAGGATGGGGACATGATTTATCAGCATCTCCTAGGAAAAACATGAAAAACATCTTACTCCTGCACTCTGAGGTCTTACTGGCTCCTCTTGCAGAAGGTGGGGAAGGACTGTGCAAATCAGGATGGGCAGCCAAGCTGAAACAGGAGAAAAAGGACAAAGAGGTTGATGGGACTAAAGCTATTGTTTTTCTCTTTCTTCATAAATGCCTGCATGTTAAGTATTGCCAGTTATAGTTAATGGAGATAGAACTATGTTCAGATACTTGAGCAGCTGAAATGCTCAAAAGAGGGGGAATTCTATATTTACAACACTCTAGGCAGCTGCAGCTAGAAATAATGATGGGATGGTGAGAAAGTGAGGATGTGGGATCACTGCTGGCACTGAACTTTGCATTGTCACTTGAGTTATACCACAGCTGAGATCATGAACAATAACTCAAAAGCAGACTGAGTTTGAGCAATCCGTGCTGCTGCTAACAAGCAGGAGCCTGTTGCTTTTTTCAAGATAAAAGTGAAACATTTCCACATATTAGCCTAACCTGGCTAGATACAATTCCTGGAATATGAGCCACGTAACAAAGCCATGAGCAAAAACAAAGCAAACACCTGGGCCAGAAATTCCAGAGAGGCTATAGGATGTGACTCATGGACTTGGAAATAACAGCTACCGATTCAACCTGTGGCTTAATTACATTGTTGTTGAATTGTTCCTTGGCAAATAAATCCATAAAAGTAGGAAAGAGACTACTTATTTCTGACAGGTGACATTCAGAATACTTAGCCAAGCATAAATTCAATCTCAGGTGCTGATTTCCTGCTGTTAGAAATATGGCATTGGCTGGGCAGTGAACTTTGAGACAGGCAAGAGTGTAAAAAGACCTTCAGGAATAAAACTTTGTTTCTTAGATGATTTTTACATGCTGTCAGGGGAATGAGATGGGACATGGATTTTAAAAATTAACCAGTTTTAAAAAGCCATGTTTCTCATTAAACCACTACCTGCCTCTGAAAACAATCAGTTGAGCTATATTTTTGCTTAATTTGTAGGGCAATGTTCCCATATTTTGTTTCTTTTCCGGTAAGCTGGGTAACAGGTTACTGTTGAAAAAGCTCTGTTTTTGTTTACTCTCTTGGCAGACCTATATATCTGCCCTGCTACGTGACTCCCCAGATGGTGGATATTTGTTTCCACAACCAGTCACTGCCCGTGTGCTTATCAAAGTCCTATTTGCTGGCACAGTGGGACAAGGTTGAAACGGGAACTCTCTCACTGCAGAACTGACTGCTTTGTGAGAAAGTAAACTGCTTTCTCTCCTGTGAGCAGCATAATCCCCCCCTACCCAAATGTGACTCATCTGCACTGCAATAGCTTCATCTTTTACCCTTTGCTGCTCACAAGGGACCCAGGGTAAGGAAGGGGTGGTGTAGAGGTGTAACAGCCTCTGAAAACAGAATGCCTGGGGAAGGAAAGAACACAGCTATATTGTCTCAGACCACGTGGAAAAGCTGGCACGTAGAAGGAAGTATCACATAAGCTGGGAAAAACAACAACAACAATGGTTTCAAAATAGAGGGGAGAACACAGCCTCACAGCACTCCCTCACAAAGGCATCTTTCAGAGGCAGGCTGTGCTTCCAGCTCCCTTTTATCTTGTCTCCCTGCGGCAACCGAGGAGGCAATCCCACTTGCATGCCTGAGTGAGCAGAGTGGTGATGCCTCAGTTCCCAGGATGGTGGGACGCTGACAGGATGAGTATGTTGAAAAATAACCAGGGTGTGTCATCATCTCACAAGGCCCCCCAAAGGGAAGCCACATTTTGGAGCATTCAAATTTGAACAATGTACCAGAAAGGATAGCTTTGGGAATACCCCCTCTGTTGAGTGAGGCAATGGGAAGAGACCAGGAATGCTTAAACAGGATTCCAGTTTACATTACATCAAGCTGCAAGACTTTAACTTGAAGGCAAGGCAGTGACTTCAAGAGCAAGTAAGACCAATCCCTGCTGGAAAGGGCTCACCTGATTGCTGCCTCAAGCAGAAGGGGACGGGCTAAACAGTGTCTCCCTGTTTTCAAACCTTGCACTCTGTTTCCCACATGGCAAATCTGTAACATCACAGATGTGCATGACTCATAGTGGGTGTGCCCATGAGTACCTTTTCTGTTAGTACAGTTTGTCCCACAGACTTGAAAAAGACAAACAGATGCACCTGTAGCTCATCCTCTTTCTTCCCTTTCAGGTGGTTACAGCATCCCTGTACTTCATCTACTCTGCTCTGGAGGAAGAGATTGAACGTAACAAGAACAATCCAGTTTATGCCCCTGTGTATTTTCCGGCGGAGCTGCACCGCAAAGCTGCCCTGGAAGAAGACTTGAAGTACTTCTATGGCAGAAACTGGAGGGAAGAGATCCCATGTCCTGAGGCTACTCAGAAATATGTCGAGAGGCTCCACTACGTAGGCAAGAACGAGCCAGAGCTCCTGGTGGCCCATGCCTACACTCGGTATTTGGGAGACCTGTCTGGGGGGCAGGTGCTGAAGAAAATTGCCCAGAAGGCCCTCCAGCTGCCCAGCACTGGGGAAGGCCTGGCTTTCTTCACCTTTGATGGGGTCTCCAACGCCACCAAGTTCAAGCAGCTCTATCGCTCCCGCATGAATGCTCTCGAGATGGACCCTGCCACTAAGAAAAGAGTCATGGAGGAGGCCAAGACAGCATTCCTGTTAAATATACAGGTGAGTAACAACCAGCCAGCCCTACCAGCCCACATCCTCTCTCAAAATGAAAATAGCTACAGGGGAAATCCAAGGCCAGTATTTCTTCTTGGGAGCTTACGAGAAGTTGTGGATCAGGGTGAGCTAGTCAGAGTTGGATGGCTGTGCTTCTCCAACCTGGGAGCCAAACAGTGGTCTCTGAAAAGCTCTTCTCCCTCCCTTAGTGTTTGAATTCAGTCTCTTCCACATGCCACTACTCATATATGAATGAGGGTTAATACTGGGAGTGGAGATTACCATCTAGTATCTGTCCTGCCTCTGTGGTGAAGTTCCACAGGTCGTGTTGTGGACTCTGCCTAGGTGACAGGCACCTCGCTTTCCTTCCCATCAGAAGATGGGCAATAGCCTTCTCCTTAGCGGAAAGCTTCAGGGAGAACCTCTAAAGTGAATAAAGAGTTTGAAAGACATCCTCTTGACCTCACAGGCAGCTTTTGTTCTGTGCAAAATGTGCCAGGAGACTTATACTGAAGCCTCATATCTTCCTCTAGTTCCTAAAGTTCCTGGGGAAGGGGCAAGGGGTGCAGTGAAAGAACAAGAGGAGGCCAATAGTGAGACAGTGTTCCTTGCTCTCAGGTGTTCGAGGCGCTGCAGGAGCTGGTGTCCAAGGGCCAGGAGAATGGTCACCCCGTGCAGCCAAAGGCAGAGCCTCTTCGCACGAGGAACATCAACAAATCACATGAGCACGGTAAGACACCTCTAAGGGCAGGTGCTTCACCGTGCTCCTTCATTCCCTTCTCCTCCCTTCCTCTGTCCTTGTTTGTAAAAGCCATTGGGAAACGAGCATGAGGTGCCTGCGCCATCTCTTCTCCAGCCATCGGCAGGTAGTGCAAGGAGAGGTACTGCGGTGCCCAAAGCTGCTTCTAGACATGACAGAGCAAGCATAACACATGTGGGCTCTCCAGAAAGTGTGTCAGTGAGGAGGTTTTACAAAAACAGACTCCTCCCTCCACCTCTAGGGCTTTAACAAATGTAAGGTTCATTCACCACAGGGAAAACTGACCTTGATTTCACAGAAGAAAAGGCATCAAATTTGGGTGCTGCAGATCAGCCGTGGTGCTGTGATGCTGACAAAAGGTTCTTCTGGACACAGAGTCCTGTCAAGCAGCCTGTCCTTTTGGACTGTATCTCCCTGTGATCATTGTCTTGCCTTCCATAAGTATTTACTGAAAACACTCCAGAGAGTGTGCTGGGTTTATAGTGAGCACTGCCCTGGCAGATGGAATGTAATCAGCTTGTAAGTCAGGCTCGTACCTGAGTGAGGAGCAAGCTCAGATATTTACAGAGCAGACTGGTTGACATGATGACATGCAATTCAAATTTAAAAACCCCTCATGATCTGCCCATTCTGAAACTAAAATGGAGATTTTTTTTTCCAGTGCATACTGGATTGAACCACAGTTTTTCCATGGCAAAGAATGAAAAGCAAACCTTGCCTTAAGCATCTCTAGATAGTGAAGCTTAAAGCAGCTTCTGTGGGAAAGGCATTAAAAGTTCTCTGTGAAACTTTGCCATTCCTTTCCCAAGACATGCATAAGAGTAAGATTTTCAGAAAAAATTGGTTTTGGATGAGGAATCCCATCTTGAAGTTGAACTGCGAAAATTGCTTGGAGAGAAGGTCATTAGATGCTAAATCCATGAGAAGTAGGAGACAAAATGCCTTTTAAAATTCTGGCTTAAGTATTTGTCTGTCTTCTGCACATATCAGGGGTTTGATGGAGCTGGGCAGTGCACTTACAAGCCTGTAAGGAGACAAGGGAAGAGGCTGAGAGTCACCTACTGGCAGAGAGGCTGTGAGTCCTTGTGATTCCCAGGTCAAGTCTGCTGCTTCCCTTGTTCACTGGGAGAGCAGAACCTGCTGCCACTGTTTCTCCCAGCTGGACTCTGGGCTTTCTCCTTCTTCCCTGGACAACTCCAGCAGGGTGTGCTCTGGCACTGGGGAGAGGAAACATGGCATGTTAGCAGCTTCTTGCCTCAACCTCTTCTCACTTATTTTCTTTTTCTCTCTATTTGCTCTAGGTCCAGCATCTGGGAAAGAAGGTGAGAGGACAAAGATGAGAAACACAGAGACGACAGCCACCACTTCCCTGGTGCGGTGGATTGTGGCGCTCAGCTTCCTCGCCATGACAGTCGCCGTGGGCTTATTTGCCATGTGAAAAAGCAGGACCTTTACCTTCTCTTCGTGACTTCCCTCACCCTGAACTAATCCACCTTCCCCAGTCCTTGCGAGAGAAACTACCCCTGACTGGGTACTGTGATCTTGGTTCTGCCACTAATACTAGGAGACTTGTCTCCCCAGAAATCAAAGAGTGCTGTAAGGGGATTCAGGCAAAGTCTCTCCTGTGCTTGGTGTGAGTTCTTCTCAGAGACTAACTTTATCACCAAAAACCAGGGGTAGAAAAGGCTAAAAACAATGGCCACAAGTTGTCGTTGCTTTACAGAGTGCCTACAAAAACCCAACAGGATCAGAAACATAACTGTGACATCTGTCTTTCCTCAGAAATACGGAGCTCCTCAGAGCTCTGTTTGCTCAGATTTTTTATACTGCTAGAAAATACTGTGATCACTTTCTCTGTAGAGCCACATGGCTCCCATGGTTTTACAGATGGTTTTACATGACACTAGTAGGTCTTTGTTATTTCTTTTTCCAATCATTTTTGATCTTTGAAAAGCAAAAGACCGTTGTTGAAGATACAGTGTCATTCTTGTCTGGTTGTATAATTTATACACATAATAAATTTCAACGTAAAGTCTTCGTGCCTGGTGTTTCCTATTATTAAAGCCTTACCTGGGGAGAAAGGAGGTCTTTCTTCCTCCTGGTTTTATGTTTTTTGGAGCTGCTGCCTGCACAGACATGACAATAGACAGAAGTGGGAGCTACCATCAGAGCCCGACTCTGCTCCCACTCAGTGCTAACAGTAACCTGTTATAAGCTGGAGCAGGTTCCTTCAGCTCCTACGCACTGCTCTCTGTTTCTGGAAACAGCATGAAATCCAGTGAGCGTGCGAGGTATTTTTAAGGGGTGGAAGTGGTACGTAAGAGCTGGTTGCTGTTCCCTCACACACAGCAGGAGATGGGACCTCGGCTGGTCGAAACCAGGAGAGCTCTCCCTGAGCTGGCAGCAAAGGGCTGCGTTCCCAGGCTGCATTTGCCAAAACTTCACATGAATCAGAACTGCAAGTATGTTTTCACCACCCAAAAGTTAAAGGCATCCTAAGTTTTGGTCAAGGCAGTTGAATGGGAGGCATCAAGCGCACAACCACGTGCCCTCATCCAAGTGGCAAACCAGCCCCCCTCAATCCCAGGGCTTGGCACACAAGTGGTGTTGCTAAAGGCACTCCAAACACACAGCACTGCTGGAGCAGCCCATGCACCCAGCTTGCTTTCCCTGCCTTTTGCTGAGGCACATCTGGAGGGCTGGCTTTTTGTCCAGCCACAGGCCCTGCCTGCTCCAGAAGCTCTCCCAACGCAGGAGAGGCTGCACATCGGGTATGGCACTGCAGGCACTGACAAAACTGCCCTGCTATCACCTCAGGGTCCTCTCTTTCTGCCAGGAAGCCTCTGTGATCAACCCATCTCCGTGACCTGCCTGTTCTGGCTGTGACCTTAATCCCAAAGACACGTGTTCCCACGGATCTGTTTTAATGACCAGCACTGAATCTGCTCAAAGAACAGGAATCAGAAGGCAGGTCCTGCTGAGAATGAGCAGTGGGAAAACAGGCTCATCATTCTCAGGCTCTTTTCTACTCTGCGTCCCTTCCCCAATCCCCTTTAATAATTCTCTCTTTACATCCACCTGCCAGAAAAAATAGTTGATTCTTGAAAAAGACAGTCAGGTGTTTGAAAAGCAGGGATATGAGGCATGATAGCTATTTAAATACAAGGACTTGTTCATTGAGATTTGAATTAAGTTCTTCCTACTGAGTCCCTCTAAATCACCCCAACTAAATACCATTATGTTCACTGAACCGTGCTGAGGTAACTAAGATCCCAAAGAGCCAAACAAATGTCCATGAGTTCAGAATCACACTGCACCATATTCAGCCCCTCTCCGCTGCCCAGAGAGCCTGACTCAAAGATGGAATATATGGGTTCCGACTGGCATCATACCCTCCCTGCTCATGGCAGGAGAGCGATGGTGCTTTGGGTATCTCACAGCCATTGTTATCACACACTGAAGGACTCCAGGCTGAGCCTCAAGTCGGCAGAGGTAGACACTAAGGCTTTGTTTGCATTCGTCTATGATCTTTATTAATACATCTGGTTTCTCTGCAACAACGACACCGTCTTTACTTCCCACGGGCTGCAGCTGAACCCTCCCTTGCGATGCACTGCGCTTCTCAGCCTTCTCTCCATTTAGGGTGCACATTACCACGCTTTGGAAGGGCCAAAACGCGCACCTGCCAGCCTTCCGCCTAAATTCACTACTAGCCAGGAGGAAGGCATCCCGGAGAAGGCGTGTCCTGAAGCCCTGAAGCAGTGACGGCCCGCAGCTGCCCCAGGAGCCCACAGCAGCAATTCGTACACTTTATTCCCGCATCGCCCGCAATGGTATCACCCGCTCCCCCTCCGCGCCCCTCCGCAATGGTGCGGCCCGCCCGCCATTTAGCCTCCCCTCCGCCCTCCGCTCCCAGATTTCGCGCCAAACAGCTCGGGGCGGGCAGGGGGCGGAGCGTCCCGGCCAATCAGCGGCGGCAGCGGGGCCGCGCGCTCCTTCCCGGGGAGAGGCGGGGGGCGGCCGCG
>WEKY01048791.1:53621-186746 GCA_013390045.1 Picathartes gymnocephalus
GTGGAGCGCGCGCCCTGCGCCGGTTTGGTTTCCGCCGCGCGCCCCTTTTGCCGCGAAAAAGTTGGCGGCGGGTTCCGGCGGGGAGCGAGGTGCGGAACAGGAGGGGATTGGGATTGGGGATCCCTGGGACATTGCGGGGAAAGAGTGCGGCCAGTGCCGGGGGTGGGGTGTGGGTCATTAGGCGAGGGGCGATCCCGCGGAGCATTTGGTGCGGGGCGGGGGAAGGCGGTGGCTGGGGCTGACCGAGCGCTGTCGCCCCCGCAGCGGAGCAGCAGCCGCGATGTCCGGCTTCGACGACCCCGGCATTTACTACAGCGACAGTTTTGGGGGAGATGCGTCGGTGGACGAGGGGCAGGTTCGGAAGTCGCAGCTGCAGAAGCGGTTCAAGGAGTTCCTGCGGCAGTACCGGGTGGGCACGGACCGGACGGGCTTCACTTTCAAATACAGGTACTGCTGTGGCCCCTTTTGTCCTTCTGAGCCTTTCCCATCCCCACCTACACATCCAGTCTGCTCTTAACCTCCCTCCTGCAGCACACAATAGCCACTTCGTCTCTTCTCGTGGCTGTTAAAAAGTTCAGTATTAAGAGATGTTCGTATTTAACCTGATAGAAAAGCAGAAGTCTGGTGTTCCCACAAATTTTTAGGCAGCCAGACAGTGACAGAGGTGACAATAGAGGGATCCACACTGCCAGGCTTGCACTTAGTTCTGAAATTCATGGTCTTTCTTTGGAGCTGTAGTGCTTTCTGGTATGGAGTATTGTCTGTATCCATTAAAATCAGTGTAGGACTCTCCATATGTGCCTTCCATGTCTATGAAGTTCCTTTGACCATCCCTTTGCCTGTGCTGTTTGGAGACACAACTGTGAGAAAACACGGAAATACATCATAATCAAGGGTTAGAACAGTCTTTCACGTTTCACCTCTGAATTTCGTGACTCCTTGCGTTTTTAAGGAAAATGTTGTCTGTTCCGAAATTTTCTCATTGTTTTTCTGTTCGTGTAACTCCAGTAAATACTTTACGTTGCCACTGCAAACACTGGTTTCCCTGATCTTGTATCACCTTTCAAAGTGGGCTTGGGTGAAAGATTGCCCAGGTTCCCCTGCACTCCTCCCAGCACTCACCTAATTTTCCCTGCTTGCTTTCCAAACCAAGGACTCCCCGCAGAACCTGCCTTCTCTGATCCCTGCTTGTTCTAAGGCTGCTGTGGGTGACTGGTGCTTTCTGCCCTGCAAACCTTTGCTGCTTCCTGCCTTCCAGGGATGAGCTCAAGCGGCACTATAACCTGGGGCAGTACTGGGTGGAGGTGGAGATGGAAGACTTGGCCAGCTTTGATGAAGATCTCGCGGACTATCTGTACAAGCAACCAGCAGAGCACCTGCAGCTGGTAAGGATGGAGGTTGGCAACCTGGCTGGCAACCTACAACACTGTCACGTCGTGAGAGCAGCCCTGATGTTCTGCTGTAACAGACCCATTAAAGCACAGTTGTCCCCTCTCTAGCTGGAAGAAGCGGCAAAAGAAGTCGCAGATGAGGTCACTCGCCCTCGTCCCTCGGGGGAGGAGACTCTCCAAGACATCCAAGTGATGCTGAGGTCGGATGCCAACGCAGCCAACATCCGCAGCCTGAAGGTGAGGCGAAGTGAATCGGCTGCCACGCAGAGCAGTGTCTGTGTGGGTGTGATTGCAGGGGAGCTTTTGGTACCTGTTCACATGGCTCAGGACATGGGTCACACACCAGTTTACAAGCAGCAATACTCTGCAGCTTAAATCTGACTGCAAAGGGCTGTTATTGCTGCTCCCTGCTGCAGACAGTTTAGTGCTGTTAGTGATGTTCTGCACAGTGTTATGTCCTTTGCTCTCATGCTTTCTAGTTTCCCATCCCTCCTCCACTGATGGCTTTCTCACCTTCTCTTCGCCTTTCCCCTTTCAGTCTGACCAGATGTCCCACCTTGTGAAGATCCCTGGAATTGTAATTGCAGCGACCCCTGTGAGAGCCAAAGCCACCAGAATCACCATCCAGTGCCGCAGCTGCCGCAACACCATCAGCAACATCGCGGTGCGCCCGGGCCTGGAGGGCTACGCTCTGCCCAGGAAATGCAACACGTAAGGACTGGCAAGGGCATGCACCAGCAGGCTGGAGGGGGAGAAAAGTCTGCATTCCCTCCTCCTGCTACATCCTCTGCATTGCAGAATCTGCTCCCTGTTGCACAAGGCAGCAGCGTCTGCACTGCTCTGCCTCCACCCTTTGTGCTGCCCCTGTGCCTGTCTGCAGTTGTGGCTGGCAAGTTCTTGCTGTCCATCTGTAGTCATGCTGGTTGTGACCCTGCGTGGTCAGTGCTGCGTGCAGTGTTGAGTGACCATGTCCAGGGATTTCTTTTCATTCATAGGGAGTTTCACTTGTTGTACCTAAGGGTTCATTCCTACCTCCAGCTGTCCCATAATCCTGTATTAAGATGCTCTCCTCCAAACAAATTCTTTGCTTCCACATTCGCCCTCATGTGGGGGCTGTTTTATGTTACCTTCCTTAGGGATGTGTTTCTGCTAGCCTCTTTATCCTGCTTTACAGCTCTTGGTGCTGTGAGAACTGTGAGCGTTGCGCTGCAGCTCTTGAGGCAGCTGATCCTGGTGGGTTGTGTGTCCTTGGGCTCATACCTGCCAGTATTTATTTTCTGTACCTGAACTCTAATGCAGTTTGAGAGGGGTTTGGACTGGGGATCGTTCTCGTGTGTGGTCTGTACAGCACCTTGTTCCTGATCTCTGACTGCATGAGTGCATCTGCACTCTGGTGTTGCCCTCCCTGAAAGCCCTGCATGGAGTCAGGCATCAGTCATGCCATTCTGAGACAGCAGCAGGATGTGGAGCTGCTCTTTGTCTCAGAGAGGTTGTAATCTAGCAAGGCAGATATGTCTTGAGAGACCGGGAGGTGGATGTCAGCCTTGTCATATTGCTAATTGCTTTCTCACCAGAAACCACTTAACATTTGCTTCGTGCATGAGGTTGTAAAGAAAAATGCCCTGCCATGTCACTGAGTCTGTGCTGTTACCTTCTATGTAATTAATGAATTACCTTCCTCCCTGCTTATAGCTAGCAGGAGAGGGGAGGGAGGCAGGGAGAGCGCTCAGACAAGTGTCACCCTGCCTCTGGCTTTTCCTCATGTACACATTTGGCAGCTGCTGAAGACAAGACAGAGGGCTTGGTGGCCATTGGTCTGGCTGCATGTGTCTGCCCTTATCTGCTGATGTGGCACTGCTTGGAAGGGGCAGCTGCTCCTTGCTGTTGCTGCTGTCCCCTCCACAGGTGTGCTCCAAGGGGTGGCTCCTCAGTCCTAACAGCCTTCCCTGATTGATCTCTCCGCACAGAGAACAAGCTGGCCGCCCAAGGTGCCCTCTGGACCCTTATTTTATCGTGCCAGATAAGTGCAAGTGTGTGGATTTCCAGGTCCTGAAACTGCAGGAGTCCCCGGATGCCGTGCCACACGGGGAGATGCCCCGGCACTTGCAGCTCTACTGTGACAGGTACTGGCACAGCCTTCCCACCCTGACCCTGCTGGCTGTTGCTGGTGCCATCATTTCCCACCGCCATTCTCTGCTTTCCCCTGTCTCCTCTTAGGTACCTGTGTGACAAAGTTGTCCCAGGGAACAGAGTCACTATCATGGGGATTTACTCCATCAAGAAATCCGCGCAGAGCAAGAGCAAAGGCCGCTACAACGTGGGGGTGGGCATTCGGAGCGCGTACATCCGCGTGGTGGGCATCCAGGTGGATACGGAGGGCTCAGGTGAGGGCTGCTTTTGGCGTGCATTCAGTCTGTGTTGGTACCCTGCTCCTGGGAGACACTCCCCACCCTGTTCCTGAACAAGGTGATCCCTCAGCAAGGACTGTTTGAAATCACAGCCTTGGTCCTTCTCTGCTGTTTATATAGCAGAAGGTTCAAGCTGTTCCAGGGATCTGACTTGCCCTTGGCTCTCTGTGGTTGTGTCCTGTAGGACTTTTTCTCCCTGATATGAAATGAGGAGGTCTCAGCCTGAGTCCTCCAGTGTATTTAAGTGATTTCATCATACCAGTGTTAGAGTGAGAATCTGCTAAGCCATCCCTGAGGAACCTGTCTGAAGTCCATGGTTAAAATTGCATTTAAAACTTGGTCCTGACTGTCATTCTCCCTCTGGTTCCTGCAGAGCTGCTTTGCCCAGGATCCTTGCTTTTTCATACCAGCCTCTAAGGACACAGCCTGCCTTGCTGGGTTAGCAGATGCTTGCTCTCTCAACCCTTCCCACCTGGTGGCACTTTCCATGATCTTCAAGAGGGGATTTTGGTTGTAGCGTGTGTGGGGGGAATGGTATAATTTCCTTTAAAACCTCCATTAGTTCTCTGTTGCATCATTCCGCTCATCCCTGTACAGGACATAGCTTCACTGGCTCGGTGACCCCTCAGGAAGAGGAGGAGCTCCGCCGCCTTGCTGCCATGCCCAACATCTATGAGACCATTGCCAAGAGCATCGCGCCCTCCATCTATGGCAGCACTGACATCAAGAAGGCCATCGCCTGCCTCTTGTTTGGAGGCTCCCGCAAGAGGTGGGGGAGTGTCAGCCTTTGTTATCAACGTCAGTGCTTTGTTATCAAAATAAAGGCTCACCATCTCTCCTCCCTCTCTTCTTCCCAACCCTGTCACTCCAGGCTCCCAGATGGGCTGACCCGCAGAGGGGACATCAACTTGCTGATGCTGGGGGACCCTGGCACGGCCAAGTCACAGCTGCTGAAGTTCGTGGAGAAGTGTTCGCCCATTGGGGTATGTGGCTAGAGGTGCCCACTTGTAGTGCACCCCTTTTCTCCCTTCTGCTCCTTGTCTAGCCCCAGAGACAGGACCGTGGTCACAGCAGACACCTGCCTGTGCACCCACGGGTAGACTTGCTGACAGAGGCGTGAACTGCCATTTCCAGTACTAGCCTAGAAGGGAAGGGGGGGATGAGGGAGGGAAGGGGAAGCCACTCATGCCTTTTATTATGCTGCGAGCCATGCTGTTTGCAGATGTCCACAGACATGCCTGCTGCTGCTGTTTATTGCTGAGACTTGATCAGCAGAGGGACTGGCTGGTCAGGACAAATGAAGTTGACTGCATCTCAGGCACGGACCTCCATCCTGAGCAGAGGCATAGAATTATGTTTTCAGCTGTGGTTTTTTGTAGTCTCTATTAAATTCAGCCTTTGACTGTATTGTTCCCTCCAGGGGCAAACTAAGCTAATGCAGTAGCCCACCAAACAATGAATCACTCCCTCTTCTGTACTTAATATCTGTGTTTGTGTGTCTGCATGCCCTCCGGTGTGTCACAGCTGCTTAGTCTGAGGCTTGGGATGAGGCAATATTCCTGCCCTTTACCCAGCACATCTGCTTTATACATGTGCTGAGGGCTTTTCCTGGAGGTTCTCATGCTTCCCCCAGGAGCACCAGATTTTGCAGAGCCAGGAGTGCTTTGTCTCTCAGCTGGAGCAGTGGGCTCCTGGGTGCTGCAGCAGCTGATGAGCTGTCCCTTTCCTTGTCCCACGTGCCACTAGGTGTACACCTCGGGAAAAGGCAGCAGTGCTGCCGGCTTGACAGCCTCAGTGATCCGCGACCCTTCCTCCAAGAATTTCTTCATGGAGGGAGGAGCCATGGTGCTGGCAGACGGGGGAGTGGTGTGCATCGATGAGTTCGACAAGGTACCTGTGGGGCTGCCTATGTGGGAGTGGGAGAGAGAGGCCTTGGGATGCCAGCTTGTCCCAGGAGTGGGCGCAGAGCTGCAGGAGAAAGGGCAGCTCCTCTGAGACTGCCTCGCTTCCTTTCAGGAAAGGTCAGGGAGGTGGGGCTGCAAGGGAACTCAGTTACATCCTGCCCTCGTGGGCAGAGGTCCTCACAGAGCTTTATGTCGGGGGTCACTTCAGTAGGTGTGTAGCAGAGGTCTGGCAGAGGTGACTGATGGTGACTTTTTCTCCTTGCCTGGTTTCTCTCACCTGGGATGAAAAGATGCGGGAGGATGACCGTGTGGCCATCCATGAGGCGATGGAGCAACAGACCATCTCCATTGCCAAGGTGAGCTGTGGATTGATGCATGCTGCCCTGAGGTGGGAACCTGAGATCCCAGCAACCAGTGGTCACACATCTTTTGCCAGAACTGCCCATTTTAGAGTCCAGACAGCGGTGTTGGTGGTTGCTGGTGTTTCTGGTCTGAGACCACTCAGCCCTGCCTGGAGGCTTTGGGCAGCCTGAACTTCATGGGCTCTCCTTGCTGGTCACTGTCAGGCTGCCCCTGCAAACCCATGCTTTGTGCCAGAGCTGCCCAGGAGGACTCCGCCCTGGCAGTGTTTGTCTCAGATCACAAACCTGGGGTGAGGTCTCCTGTGTCTTTGCCCTTGACAGGAGGTTTTAAATGAAATTACTCAGTGCTCAAGTCTCAGCTGAAGCCAGTCCCCCTCCAGAAGGACATGTGGGTCCAGCCCCACCGTTAAAGAGCAGTTGGGTGGGGGAGCACCCAAAAAGAGCAGTCTTTAAATGCAAGTGATTGAGGATGAGTCCTTGAAAATAGCTTTGGACCTTTCACTGAATTTATGGCCTTCTTGCCTGCCATGACATGGAGGTGATCTTGACACCATCCCTTTTTTTGCCTTCCCTCACAGGCAGGAATCACAACCACACTCAACTCCCGCTGCTCGGTGCTGGCAGCTGCCAACTCTGTCTTTGGGCGCTGGGATGAGACCAAGGGCGAGGAGAACATTGATTTCATGCCCACCATCCTGTCCCGATTTGACATGATCTTCATCGTTAAGGATGAGCACAATGAGGAGCGAGACATGGTGGGTTGAGCCACGTGGGTGCAGCTGGGACTCATGGTGCCCCTTCCTTTGGGAGGAGGAGGCAGGGCCTTCTTGCTGTCTGACTGCCTTCTGCTCTCCTAGACACTGGCCAAGCACGTGATGTCCTTACACGTGAGTGCCTTGACGCAGACCCAGGCCGTGGAGGGCGAGATCGAGCTGAACAAGCTGAAGCAGCTCATCTCCTTCTGTCGGACGTGAGTGACAGCCGTGTGTTTTTGGCAGTGCCCGGGCTGTGCGGTGGGAGGTGGTGGTGAGAGGCAAACCACCCAGCAACTCTGGGTGACCTTTCTTTAACTCCTGCCTTGAAAAGAAGGGGTGCAAGAGGAGCTTGCTGGGGTGCCCAGGGGACCCTCTGCTGTGGCGCTGCCTCTAGCTCCTGTCCCCCCTTGCAGGAAGTGTGGCCCTCGGCTGTCGGCGGGCGCGGCGGAGAAGCTGAAGAACCGCTACATCCTGATGCGCAGTGGCACCCGCCAGCACGAGCAGGAGAGCGACCGCCGCTCCAGCATCCCCATCACCGTCCGGTGAGCAGCACCCCCTCCTCGCCTCGCTTCACCCCTGGGCTTGGGGCTGCCTTACTGGGGTAATCCAGGAAGGGGGTTGGCGCAGTGCTGGGGTGTGAGGGTGTGAACAGGGCAACGCTGGAAGTGCTGCGGGGGGAGGAGGGAAGGTGGGGATGGCAGGAGTCAGGGGGAAGGAGAAGACACCCTCGTAGCTGCAGTAGAAAGCAGGGAATGTCTCCTGTGGCCGCAGGCAGCTGGAGGCCATCGTGCGCATTGCCGAGTCCCTGGCGAAGATGAGGCTTCAGCCCTTTGCCACCGAGGCAGATGTCGAGGAGGCCTTGCGGCTCTTCCACGTGTCCACGCTCGATGCGGCCATGTCAGGAAACCTGTCAGGTGAGGAGATATTCTGTGCTGGGGGTAGGGGAGACATGCTGGGCCTGGCTGCTCGGGGCAGGGAGAGACGAGCTCCTCTCCCAGGACCCAGGATCAGGGACAGGTGCTGGACCTCCTTCCTGAGCAAAGACAAAGCAATGCTTGTGGCAGCAAGGGGCTATCGTGGCTGTTCCTCACAGGGAGGGTGATGGTAAATTACACTGAGGGTCTCCTGTGCTGCTCAGGGGAGGGCTGGTCTGGCCCCTTGTGGTCCCAGCTGCAGAGTCTGGTGCTGGATGTGGTTCCCCAACCTATTAACCCTCTAACATCTTTCTCTCGGGGGGTGAAGACAATGTTTCCTTGGGCAGGAGCGTGGAACAAAGGGTTTGAAGAAAGCTCCAGCAGTCAGGTCCATGTTCAGTTGTGTAGTTGGTGCTCCACAGCCTGTGATGGTGGAGTTGTTCATGGGTTCCCTAAAGTCTCTAAGCTGTGCAGGTGTGGTGGGAGACACAGGAGATGAGTACTTTGTCTTGGAGAGTGGCATCTGGGCGGCACAGAGAGCTCACACAGTGTCTCCTTGCAGGGGCAGAAGGCTTCACGACACAGGAGGACCAAGAGATGCTGTCCCGCATTGAGAAGCAGCTCAAGCGCCGCTTCGCCATCGGCTCCCAGGTGTCGGAGCACAGCATTGTCCAGGACTTCATGCGGCAGGTGGGTCAGGCACCCCAGGCTGCTTGAAGCTGTTTGTAGGGAATGGTGTGCAGTGTGATTGCGGAGTTTAAGGGAACTGAGGCGAGTTTCTGCAGAAGTTCTGAGGTCTGGGGCTGGTGTGGGATCCTACCCTTGAAACCAGAACTGTTTGGCTGCAGTCAGACCTGAAGTAGTGAAAGGGGAAGGGAGCATCAGTGTCTTGGACTACTAAGCTTGCTGCTTCCAAAGAGTCATAGCTAGGCTTCAGCAGAGGTTGCAGGTTCCTGCTGAGCTCCTGTCAGCTATTCTGTGCTGGCTCATCTTCCCCTGCTCTCCCCTTTTGCAGAAATACCCAGAACATGCCATCTACAAGGTGCTGCAGCTGATGATGCGGCGGGGGGAGATCCAGCACCGCATGCAGCGCAAAGTCCTGTACCGCATCAAGTGACCGCCCCATCCCAGGCTCCAGGAGGGACCTGCTGCTGCTTGAGGAGGAAGAGTGCCCCAGGGAGCTGGGACCTGCTCCTGAAAGAAGCTTTTCCTTGGGGAGCCAAACAGCCCCAGGCCTCCATCTCGAACCAGGGTTTGGGGTGGTCAGGGTTTCCCTTGTGTGCTCTGTTGCTGTCATGTCCATGTTTCTTTGAGCTCCAAAAGCTTTTAGTTTGTATTAAAATAAAACCTGATATTGGTAGCTTGGGATCTTTGGCCCTGAGGGGCAGAGGGGATGGATCCCCTCCCTCTTTTGGAAGTGGTGCAGGATTTTGCATAGAAAGGTGTCCCTCCTGCCTGCCCTCTGTTTTGCTCTTACTGTCACTCAGGCTCCAGCCTCATGGGCAGCACCAGCAGCTCTGAAGGCAGAAACTCATTTCTCGCTCAGGGTTTCTCTATTAAGGCATAAAGCCTGTTGGCACAGGCTGTCCAGCTGGGCTCAGCAGTGCAAGAGGCACTTTACCCACTCCCTGTGTGCAGTCTGCTTATTTCTTCCCCCTCGGCCAGTGGCAGTGAAGGAAATAATTTGCTGTTTGTTCCCTGCTCTTTGCTAATCCCTCTTTGCCCCCTCCCAGGGCTGCAGCAGGGTAACCCTTTAAGCTTGCAGTGTTAAAGAGCTGTGTGAAAGCCTTGCTGGAGGCATGTGCAGAGTCCCCTACCTGCTCCAGTGAGGATGCAGATGCAGGATAATCCCCGTGAGCTATGTGCTGTCCTCCAAGTAGTCCCTGCCACCTCCTCCTTTATGCTAATGGCCTTGGGGAGGATTGTCCCACACAGCAGGAGCCTCTCCTGGACACTGCCCCAGGGTGCCCTTGTGCAGCTATTCACCCTTCTGCAGGTTTCTGTTATTTCTAGCAAAGTAATAAGTCTTCTCACAAAGATGTTTGGTGTTGGTAGGTCCCTGCCCTCGGCAGCTAGGGGCAAGTTCGGCTGTGAGAGCACTGGTGGGGGCCTTTGAAGACACCAGAGTTGGGTGAGCAAAGCTGCTGCACGTGGTGGAGAGGCTAGTGCCTGTGTCTGCTTTCAGGCTGAAGAACCCCCAGGAGAGGTTTCAATAGCAAAAGAAACGTTCAGGGCCAGCAGAGGGTACCAGAGCCTTGAGGATGCCGAGCTGTGGCACTGCTTCTTTCCAGAGGGGAAACCCAGGGTTCCCAGCGGGCTGTGGTGTGGTGTGCACCCAGTCTGGCAGCTGTCACACGAGGGCTGGGTCCCACTGCAACACTTGGGGTGCAACAGCATGCCTCTGCTTCTGGGTGTTTGAGGGGCACACGGTGCACTCCTTCTCGTGTTCATGGAGTCGGAAGTGTGGAGGGACTGGGGTGGTGGTGGGCTGGGAAAGACTGGCTGCAAATTGGAGAAAGAGCCTTCTGCTCTTCATTCTTCAATTTTTTGGATGGGGACAGCCTTTATGGAGGGCTGGATGGAAGAGAGGGCTGGCCCAATGACTCCCAAAGGATAGGCAGGGGTAGGTCTCTCATTCTAGTGATTTTATTGCCCCATATTTTTGTGTGTGTCCAGTACCTCACAGTGCTTCTTGGGGCAAGCAATGCTGGGGAAAAAGAGGGCCCCATCTTATCCCCTTAGGGAAAAAAAAAAAGCACCTTCCATTCTCACAGTGCTCCCTGGATGGAAAAATAAGAGAAGGATGTTGCTGCTCCATGAAGGGGATAATCTGCATGGAGGACAGGGAGGAGTAAGTGAATGTGGGAATAACAGGACCACGTCCTCTCTTAGAAAACAGAGTTCTCAAAACTATCAGTGTCTGTTAGAAAGCATCCTGCTCTCCTCACAAGTTCCTGCACTCCTGACCAAGCACTTGCTCTTGCAGGATCAGGAGTGGCCCTTGGGGCAGGGTCAATGCAGGCCTGGGGCAGCAGCACGGGTGCTGTGGCTGTTTTTCTGCCACCAGCCACAGCCCCTGCAGAGCTGCAGTAATGGGTCCTGCAGGTCTCTCAGCCCCTGCCACCTTCCCACAGGTACCTCTGTCCTGGCTTCGAAGGTGCAGGCAGTACCTGTGTGTGGCCCTTCTTTCAGAGGTGCACAAGAGCAAAGCAAACAGGGAAGTGAGTGTGGGAGTATGGGATCAGTACCCACAGCCTGCTGTTAATGCTGCCTCTAGAGACCGAGCCTCTTCTGTTCCCAGGCTTGAAAAGAGCACCCAGTGATGGGGCTGTGTGGGGAGAGAGATGGGGATGGGGTAAGGGAACACACTGCAAAGGGCTCTATTCCCATCACGTACCTTGTTTCCTCCCTTCCCTCCTTGCCTCCTTCCTTCCCTCAGACACCCCCTCATCATCATCATCATCACATTTTTTTTCTCTGTGCTGGAGCAGTAGGACACGGCTGGATTTTGGCTGCTGCTGGCTGCCAGTGGTGGTCCTGTGTCATTCAGAAGTTTTAAATGAGCCATCATCTCCAGGAACGTCACACTGTGCTGGGTGTTGGCAGGTGCGGAGGTTGGAAATTCTAATTTCTTTATGTTGTTTTCATGACATGATAGAGAGCTGAGGTAGATTTCTGTGATGGGGATCAGAATGATTGATCTCTTCGTGCCACGGAATGTGTTGATTATATGGTGTGAGGTTATGTAAGTGTACATACAGCTTGAAACAACATTGTTTAGCAATTAATGCATGCAGTGTTATCACAAGGAACGGAGCTGGGACGTGCACAACTGGTATTGTTTGGAACTTGAGACCACTGATTAGTGCTGACTTATGTTGAACACAGCACTGCAGGAAGAAATTTTGTGAGGAACAGCAGTTCTCAGCTGGGTAGGTGCATGGTAATACCTGCTTGCTAAGGGATTGCTGGTGAACATTACCAGGTTTTTCCTCCAATCAAACGATAACTTCTTGATAAAGGACTGTCATCCTCCTGGTGAAGGTGTCTCTTCTTGGTCTCATTTGAAGTTCTGGCATGCTGAGATTTGGGATAAAGTCCCCGTCCAAGTGTCCTTAGATGACCAAAAATTAATTAGTACCCAAAGAACTTGCAGATTACATCTAAATCTGCATGAGATGTGTTAATCTGTGTGAGTGGATCACTCCAAAGAGATCCGGTGTACTGGGCACTGGCCAGCATTTTTGGTTATCCGAGGACATAGCCACAAACCACACCAGGGAAGGTTAAGGTTGGACATGAGGAGGAACTTCTTCACAGAAAAGATGATTAGACATTGGAATGTGCTGCCCAGGGAGGTGGTGGAGTCACTGTCCCTGGAGGTGTTTAAGGAAAGACTGGATGTGGTGCTTAATGCCATGGTCTAGTTGACATGGTGGTGTTAGGTCATAGGTTAGAGTTGATGATCTCAAAGGTCTTTTCCAATCCAGTTGATTTGTGATTCCATGAAGCTGATCAGAATATTTCTGAGAAATGTCAGTGGAGCTTCACTACTGTAAAATCCAGCAAAGCTGAGTCATCACATCTGCACCACTCAGATTTCTTCCATCTCTGTGTAGGATGAGAGCTGTTGCAATGCAGCAACATAACCTCTGAGCATGTTGTGAGTGTCACTTCCTCCATAAAATAAAACAGAACCCAACTGCAGAGTCCTGAGGGCTATTGCTCAAGGATGTGAGATAAACACTGGCAAGTTGGATATGCTGATAGGGGCAATGTGAGAAATAGTCTCATCTGGTCCAGCAAGCACCAATCACAGACAAATGAAGCTGGGACTCCTTCCCCCTTTCTGCTGCTGACTTACTGGACTAGTTGAGCGAGTCACTTCTCCTAGCCTGTTCTGGATAACCTTTTTGGAGCACAGATCACTTCTAACCATGACTTTGTGCAGTGCCTGGCAGAACCAGTAGCCCAGTCTCAGTGGCAGAGTCTACCTGCTGGCTTAAGTAACATTAACACACTAGGGCTTCTCCAGTCCTTGTCAGGATGAGAAATCATCTCCTGCAGGCAAAGAAATTCCTGTGATTTGGTCTGGACAATGCCAGAAAAGATCAAGAAGCCGTGGAAGACCGTGGTAACAGCAATGCTGTGCTGCCATGGCTTGACCCTGTGGAACAGTACACGTGTCATGGGTCGGGGTGCCTGTGAAGTGCTCTGCTGGGTGGGGGTCTCACGCTGAGCCTCAAGTCCTCTAAGTTTTGTTAACAGCCTGTATCCTCTAATTCTGGGCTAGGTTCCTTCAAAATCCCGAACCAGTCATTCTCCCACAGTGGTGATGTACAAATGTCTGCTACTGCTCTTTGTCATGTTTTGCCATCCTTTTGCAACATCCTTTGCTCCTTCCTGGAAACCTCTGCTCCAGGTCTCTCCCAGCAATGCCAGGCAGTCCATTTACTCCTCTTCCCCTCCAGCTGCATGCCTCATGCCTGCTCTCTCTTCTCATCTGCGTGGTCATCCCCTGCTATTTCACTTCTGGGCAGTTGTTGTCTGTCCCATTCCACTTTACAGAGTGTTTAGCAAAAGCCTTCCTGCTTCACAGCCAGACAGGACATCAGGGTATAACTTGGCTGGATCAACTCTCAGCACTGCCTGTTAGGAACAGGACACCAAGGGACATTCCTCAGAGAACATCCCCTGGACCAACTGCTGCTTCCTGGCCATTCCTCTCCTCCTTGCCCTTCAGCTTTCACCCAGCCAAGGTGCTTTACCTGCTCTCCCCATTATTTATCTTCACCTTATCTTGCCTCGCTTTTCTATTTTTTCACAAGGCTTTTTTTTCCTTTTCTTTTCCTCAGATTTGTGTGTGGGCAATTTGGCCAGAAATCCCACAGACCTCTGGCCAGGAAAGCCAGGCAGCACTGGTTTATAAGCCTTTTGGGCTCTCAGAACAGAAGCAGGAGCACTATCCTGCTTGCCTTGATCCCAGTACCCATGGACTGCTTGCTGAGTGGGAAGCAGGTCTATCCACAGCTGGCCACGTGCTCTGTGCCTGTCAGCACCCAGCACCTCTGCAGTATAAATATGCATCTATAAATAGATGTATAGCCATCCTTGCCTTCTGGAAATCCTTCACTTGATAGAGTCTGTCAGGTTTCAAACTGCACCTGGTACTTTTTGGACTCTGACACAAATGATCAGAAAGGTGAACTTCAGTATTTCACTAGGACTCTGGAGCTGAGTGCACAATGTTAAAGATATTTATAAGGAATTTAGAGAAACAGTTGACAGCTTATCTACCATGCAGGTAATACCACTGTACTAGACCCTTGCACCGTTCTACATTAGCAGTTATCTTCCATTTTTGTTTTGTAACGAGGAGGTGTTTGGTGGTCTGCCCAGGATTGCAGAGACTGTCACCAGTCTGGGAGGTTTGCCATTCATGTGGGTCCAGCAGGTGAAGGGTGAGGGCATGAGCTGGGGAGAATTGAAGACACAGAAGAAAACAGCTTTGGCAGCACCACATGGCTCTCACAAACTGCTTGGTGCCAAAGTCCTACATAGCTGATGCTCAGTCCAGATCTTTCGGCAGCACAGCTGCTGCAATGGGGGAACTACCACGGCTGGTTTACCTGGCTTCTCCTGAGTCAGGCAATTAAAATATCATGGTTTCCACAGTAACATCACTACTGCCACGCTGCACCAGCATCACTTTACTGTACCCTACTTAGATACAGATGCAACTTACAGTAATAGATAAATTACGTGCAAAGAGGGTGAGGCTTCTGCTGTTGCATATCTTGCACTGGAGAATAGGGTAATGCCAGGTCAGAGAACCAGCTCAGCAGGAGAAGGCCAGCATTTGCATCCCTCCTCTCTGAGAAAAAACAGAAGACCTATTTGTTTGTGGCTCATGCTGCATACCCCAAACCCAGAGACACAATTTACAGTCATGACCCCTTCACCTTTCTTGCTCCTCAGAGGATAAAATGGTTTCCTGTTTATTCCAATGGGCAGCTGTTTTATCCACAGAGGAGAGCAGCACTCATGGTTAATATGGCTGATGTCCAGACACGTTTTGCAGAAGTTGCTTGTTTGTTTGCTGGGCTGTCCAGCAGCTGCTGAATGTCTTGCCTTTGTGAATAGGAGAGCTGAATGTCCTGCCTTTGAGAATAGGAGACTCCCAGGCAATTCTCAGATGCTAGAGCATGGGAGAGGACTTGTTCCTCCCACACTGGGATCAGCAGGCAGGGAAGAGGTCCTGAGGTCTTCTTCAACATCTGCCATGTGCTGAAGTATTTTACGAGTTATTAGGACTTCCTTTGACTTCTCCACCTGTTTCATGTGTGCCCCAGGGATGTTCTGTGTTCCCCCTGGGAGAACAGAGGCAGTGCTCTGCCTCGGGGTCTCATAACCTCAGCAAATGCTGCTAGACATGAGTTGGGGTTCATAGCCAAGGCTGTGAGACATCCAGGACCAGTGAGGGAAAATCCCTGCTGTTAGTGACCAGGCAAGAGAAGTCTTGGGGTGTAGACAAGCCCTGAAAATATTATCACCATGGGAGTCACTCCTCAGACTGCTCTTGTGGTCACTTGGACAGAAGAAAATGTCCCAGGATGTGGAGGATGCAGCTCCCAGGAGGTTCTCTGCCAGACATGCCATCACCACAGGCCATTTTTGATCTCCTCCATCAACTTGGAAGAGGCATTTAAAATTGAATGCCCATGGGAAGGAAGCATCAAAGACAATTAAATGCAAGAGAAAGACAAAGCCTGTTGCCCTCTGTCTCTGTATGTTTCTCTGTTGACATCTCATATTTACTTTTCTTCTCATGTTTACTTTTCTTCTTTGCATCTGCCTGGCAGGGCTGTGTTGGTTGTTAATGTTTTTTAATGCTACATTGACCCAGATTTGAAACAGGCAGGTGGTGATCCAGGCTGTGGGTTTGTATCTGATTCTGCTTATGCAGTCAGCTATGAAATACTGAAATGGAAAGAAATCAAAGCCTAATCTCCAGTGACCCATACACAGGCGTCAGAGTCACCATCAGTCTGGAACTGGGGCACTGAGATACAGGCTGAAAAGTGGAGACCTGGCGAGAGCTGGCCTAATGAATCAGTTGTGTCCTCTGGCCAAGCCATAGCTGGTACCAACCCCATAGATTTACTCCTTGGCTTTGTTTTTCAGCAGTACATCCTGTGTGCACCTCCAGGCTGGAAAAGATGCCGGCTCACAGGCGTTGCAATAGCCAAGGGCTTGGGACAACCCCTATTGAAGTGGCAATTTGTTTTAAGCATGTCATCTGCCTGCTTATGACATAAAAAAGGATGTGGATAGTTCTGTTCTGGGCCGCAGAGTAAGCAGCAAGAGGTAGGTGAAACCTGTACAGTCCAAATGACTGTAACTTCTCTGCTAGATAATTTCTCTGCTTTTTCTGGCCGCTTCTGTGGCTCCTTCTTGTGAAGGTGACAGCAGAGCAAAAGGAGCAGTTAAAGGCTGCCCGGACAGGGCACTGGGTGCTAGTGGAGCACAAGGGTAGTGGCAGCTGCTGAGAGGGGAGATCTTGTGTAAAGCATGCCGGGACAATCCCGCTTCCCAGTCCTAAACTGGTTCCCAAACTGCTGCCCAGGTCTGTCACGGTCATTGGTGGCGATCACGTTTATTGCAACAGGATGTCAGGAAGAGTCCGGATCCGGGCCTCGCTATCTGGAAAGAAAGTAATCCCTGCTTCAGTGCATTTCAGCCAAATACATTGACAAATAGCAGAGGTGAGGACTGTAATATGTTAGTGAGAGAAAAAGTGATTGCAGCACTTCTCTGCAGAAGGCAAATGGGTTTCTGTTTAAGCGTAAGTTAAATATCAGAGGAATGATGATCTTACAAATGAAACATAACACCCTCGGGGGCTTATTCCTGTATCAGCCACTAATTTACTGTGTGACCTTCAGTAGTTCATTCAAGCTCTCTCTGCCTCCATCGCTTTTTTTTGTCAAACAAGCCCAATGACAAATTCCTTTCTTGCAGAGGTCTTGTGAGGACTATGCATCTCCACGAGATCCTCACGGGATATATCAAAGGCAAAGTGTTTTCTCAACGAGATCTCATTTAATCTCCTCAGTGATGTAATGTAGCACAGTAGCTCGTTGTGCTAAGCCTGGAGCCTCCCACTCAGAACCCATCCCACCTGCCTCACACGAAGGCGTGTGTTGCCCTTCCGCAGCCACTTCTCAGCGCACTTCCTTCCTCTCCCCTTGCTTCCCTGGATATCTTTTCAGCCTCCCTAACGCCTCCTCCCTTGCCGTAGCACTCTGGTCTTCACAGAAGAGCCCTTGCCTTGGCACAGATAGGCAGAGCCCATCACTTCCCTTTTGAAGAGAGATGTTGCCTCAGCAACCCAAGTTTTGAAGTCGGGCAAAGTTCTGAAAAAAACCCCAACCAATTGTGATGGCAAATGACACTTGGGAACAAATGTACCACGTTGCCATGGCAGCCTGAATACTTGCAGGGAACTTGGTGTTTTGAAAATATAAAAAGACTGTGCTTCAAATGAGTCCAACTAACCTAATGCCTTTGTCAGGTAGCTGCACAATGCCAAAGGTCTGGCATTTGTGTTTTATACCTGGCCTGTGAATGACTTCATCGCTTTTGAAATGAGCGTAACTTCTGCTCTCAGTCTGACAGACAAGTATTTGAGACTACAGATTCTTCTAGGTTGCCTAGTCTGGTATTGATCTGTTAAGGTTATTTAAGTTATTTGAACTCCATCAGTTCTTGGTTGTCTTGGTTTCCACATCTGTGTTTCATCTGTTATTTCATTTGGTGCACTTCTATGTCTCAGTGTCTGGGCTAAAAACAGCAGGTGATTTGTTCAAAAATATGGGTCCTCTTGCTAGTCCCACAGTATTTCGAGTCATAAGGTACATAAATGGCTTTCAGGGGCCACAGACTTTTTCATTCAGCTCTGTTAGCTGAATCTAAACATGATTTTTCTCCATTAGCTAGATGCCTTCTCCTAAGGCATCTAGGAGGATGAGGAAGAAGAATAATCAGCCTGAAGCTATTCCTGTGCCTGTTGGACAGACTCACTTGGCAAACCCAAATTCCTCTGAGAGTCTTTAAGGCCATCCAGATCTGGAGTTCATCACCATTTGCCCTAGAAAGGCCTGATTCTCATTTGGCAACTTCTTTGTAGGGCCTCCTGTGACCTGGAAAGTAAGAGCAGAAGGCGAGAGAGAAATTAAATTTTGGTGATCTGTTGTTGTTGTTCTTTACTGTCTCAGGCAGCCAGCCCTCTGGTAAAGGCAGTGTGGGTAGGAAAAGGACTGTGAGATGCAGCAGGGAAACAGGCACTCGTCCAGTGCTGAGAAGACTGAATCCCAGAAGGAGGTAGATTCTCAGGATTTAGCTGAGAAATAAACTGGGGCCCTGACACCATGTTTCATTCCTTGCTGGTGAACCCCTTTTGAAGGCTAAGCATGGGGACAGCTCTCTCAGCTGGCCAGAGCGAACATACGACCCAGGCAAAGTCAACTCTCCTCTGTTGGCAGAGAAACACCTCGGGTGCAGCAAGGCCATAGATGGACCCCCGTGTGCCAGCTCGGACTGAGTGCAATGCACAGAGCATGGTGACGTGAGGATTTCCCACCCTAGGCTGGGCCACAACTCAGAGATCATGTTTCACCATCCTCTGTGACTTTTCTTTGCCCCTCGTCCACTGGACTGGATTGCCCAACCCTTCCTTGCATCATAACATCTGGGGTTCTGCTTCATCATCCTTAGCGTCCTCCCCATTGCCCTGGGTGGTCCAGTGCTGGCTGCTCTTACTTGTAGGCTGTGTGGGAGTGACCTAATTTGGAGAAATTGAGAGAGAAGCATCAGGAAGCCCACAGGGAAGTGGGAATTTCCGTGCTCCTTGGCAGGAGCTCAAGCCACATATCCATCCCCTGCAGCTCCTGGGCACTCTTCCCTGAGTCATCTACTCCCCTGGTCCACATGTGCATCTCACCCCAAATGCTCCTCTCCAAGGAGACAGTTTATCTCAAGTGCTTTGGAGAGGGAGTCACTGTTCCTAATTACTTGGCAGTACAGAGGTTTCTCGTCTCTCATTTTCCCTTGACACTTTTATTGTGGAAATATTTTTTACTTTGAGCTCTCTCCTTTGTGTTTTTGTGTGGCGTTTACAATAGGGGCCCTTCAGTGCTTGCTCTGAGCTCCAGAGGGAGATGGGTTCAGACAAAAGACACAGCTGCCTCCAAGGAGGCAAACAGAGAAATGCTGGCTGTTTGGTAAGGTCACACTCTGTTCAGTCCCAGCTCCCCAGCCTCCAGTCCTACACCTGCCTTTTCTTCTCTTGGCCTCCACAGCTGCAGCAGACTCGAGGGAGAGGACCAGTCCCATGCCTGGTGACAGGTTCCTCCTCGCAGGAGTGCTCTGCTCATGATATTTGGGACTACAGGGCCATGAGCTTCATCCCTCATGGAACTCCTCTCTGCCACTCCACCTAATTACTCCTTCTTATCTGCTGTTTGTACAGAGCCATGCCAGTAGATGGAAAGGTATGGTACATACCCAGCAGATGAAGATGGGATCTGGAAAATAAATGGAAAGAATGTGAAGTCACTCTAAATATTCACTTCAAATGGATCCCTTGGTCTGAGCCTGTTGGGGTCTGAGGCAGTTTTGCTGGAGACTAATGCCAAAATTAATAAAGAAATTGTGTAAAATCCATAATCATCAGTACGTTTGGGTTGTTCCAGTTTACTACACAAGTAAGTGCTCAAGCCTACAGCAACCCCATTTAGGAGGTTTATTTTGCACCATGAGGGCTAAATATATTTCTGAGCCATACACTTTATAGATTTAGAAACCTCTTCTCAATCCACATAAGAAAAAGCACAGAGAAGCATCATTAACCAAACTTAAGGTATTGCCCTGCCCATGATCCTGTCCACCACATTTTGTTATTTTACACGGAATGGGTCTGTCTCCTCTCTGTGTACGTGGTATAAGGGTATCACAGTCACCATGTGAGAACAGGGTATTGAATGTAGATTGTGTGTACCCCATCCCAAGCCAGTCAACCTGCCCCAGCAGTGATGGCTTTCAGGGAGTGGGATCTGTGTAGGGTTTTCAGGTAAGGAGTGAAGTCTGTTTCATGTTATGTTAGCATTTTTCGCTGGTGTTGTAATTTCTATTAGTAGGGATGAGTAAAGTTGAATTGGTGGGAATGAAGCAGAACTGGTTTTCTAGAGAAGTCCCAGTGGATCCGTGGTGGTTGCTTTGCTAATAACTTTATTGCTCAGAGCTGACTCACTCTGTCCAGAGGGGACCTGAACAGCAGTGGCAGAATCTGCCTTGCAAGACAGAGCCTGGTGACGTGGATTTTTCCCAGGACGGTGAAGATGGCCACGTGCCATCACAGGACCTGTCAGGAAGGTTTCTGCAGTGTGGCTCCGTGGTTGCCTGCAGTTTTGGTGCTTCAGGTTTGATGTGTGCACAAGTGTTTTTGCGTGTGCACTCATCTGTAAGTTGTAAATTACTGTGCTGCTCAACCAAAAGACACTGTAGCTCCTTCTAAACGCGCTTGAGAACTGCTGGCTGGAAACACTACCAGCATAAATAACCAGGGAGACCTGCAATTTCCCATATCCAAAAATAGGAAAATGGTTCCAATTTCTCACCATACTTAATTAAAAAAAGTAGCGGGGGGGAGGGTAGGTAGGGCCTTGTGACTGAATGAATCCTTGCTTTCTGGTCTCAGCAACTGGCAGAAAGCACTGTTTATAGTGTGTGTACAGATGTGCAGAACCAGCCCCAGTGCCAGGGCTGGAACACGGCCCTGCCACACCCAGTCTGCTGAACTGTAGCTGCAGGAATTTGTTATAAAGTCGGGGAAGGAGGAGAGGGAAGAAGAAGCTGAAGGTCACACAGGATTTTGGTACACGTGTGACAGAGCAGAGAGGGTGGTATCACTGGCAGTGCCAGAGAGACAGAAAAAGGGCAGATGAGGGAGGAGAGATTAGGTGCTGGCTAGCAGGAGCTTCTCCTGGAAATTTGCTCTCCACCTGAAAGCTATCAGTCCTCCAACAAGGCATGCTGTGACACCCCCGAGGCTGTAGGGCTCAATACATCCCAGCACCTTGCAACCAGGGCAGACCTGTTCTTGTGCCCCAGGAGAGGCAGGGCCTCACTCTTCCTTCTTGTGTGCATCCCTGGGGGCCTCTGGCTTGGCTGTGCACTGATCTGGGCTTCACCTGTGACCATTTGCTGACACCCAGTGTGAGATGCAGTGGTAAAATGGGTTTTCCAGCAAGTTTCCTCAGCAGAACTCTCATCCCTGCCACCAGGAGGGCCAGAATCTCCTCTCAGGAATGGTTTGCACCCAGCCCCAAGCCTGAAGGCACTGCTGCTTTGAAGAGACAGTGGCAGCATATCTCCCACGTCCACAGGAGTGTGCAGAAGACAGCAGGAAGAGGTCAAAGCATGTTGATTAACACCCAGGACTGCCTGAAATCAGGAAGGAGGCGGGCAGCATTATCTCTGAGCATTGAGGCCATCGGGCTGGAGCTGGAGTACCGCTGAGTGGAGCAGGCAAGGACAGGTATACAGAAATAAATGAGTCACTCAGAAAAAGGTCAGCCACACTTGGTTTGTCAGAGCCAGTCTGTGGTGAGCGTGCAAGCTGGGACACGCAGCAGTGACCACTTTCAGAGGATTCATTCTGAGGCTACCATGAATCCCCCTTCTTGGAAACCGCTGCCCTGAGGGCTTTCAGGCAGCCACATCTCACCCTGAGGAGGGTGGATTTCAGCAGAAATGGGTTGGAGGGGGGCAAAGACAGGGGTCTTTATTGGCAGGCAGACCTGGTCAGCAAATGGAAAATTTTAGTGAAATTTAAAAAAAAATATTAGGTTTTTTTGTTTTGGTTTTTTTTCCAAAACTTCACGTTTGTATTGTTTGCTTTCTCACAGAGAAAAGAAAAATGCTGGGATTTCAGAACAAAACCTTTTTAATTTTCAATACTTCATTTTCTACCAAATCAAAGGAGTGGAAATTGGTGAAGATGGTTTCATGAAGATGGACTGTGTGAAGATTCATCTTGGAAGGAATAAAATAGGTAATTTCTAAACACATTAAGGGAAAAGTGAGATTATTTTCCACAACAGTGTTTTGTCATGCTGTGTCCCATGTCTCTGTCAGTTTGCTCAGAGGGTCATTCCATGAATACCTACTTAGGACACCCTTTAGTAACAACATCCTCTCAGCAGGATTGTCCTGGGACAGCTCAGATAACAGAACAAAACATTTCTTCTTCTAAAAACAGCTCCCAGGCAGTCTCTGGGCACTCTCAATCTGATTATTTAAGTGGGGTTTGAGTACAAGATGTGATTGGTCATTACAAACTCCCGTCCTTAAATAAATTTACATTGGTGTTTCACGGAAATGTTTACTCCTGCTTCCCTGAGTTCCAGACATTAAACAAATGAGTTTTGCTTAATTGAAAGCACTCTGCAGGGGTGCTCCCTTAGCTGGGAGATGGGAGATGAGGAAAGGAAACTAATGCGTAAAAATGAGATGTATTTCTTCTTCTCTTGGAACTGCAGATCTGTGTCAGGATCTCCCATTCCACAATTTTTTCTATACATGGGGTTGTTTGGCTTCAGAGTTAGAAGTCCATAAGGCAAACCAATTCATTTTAAGTTTCCCATATGGATCTCAAAAAGAACAAGATATTCCTTTGTACTGCAGCACAGTTGGGAGCCTTCCCTTATAATTCTTTTTTTTTTTCACATTTTTTCTTTCCCTGCTCTGGCAGAGTGGGATGTGTTTCTGAAGGATGTTATACCTCTCTTTCCTGAGCAGGACTCCCTGTTCCATGGCAGAGAACAAGTCCAGTTGAGAGGGGTCAGGACATTTAGAGACAAGGGTAGTGTACGTGCTGTATTCACAGAAGAATGCTCTTCAGAATCCTGGATCCTGAAAGAGTGGGAGCCCTTACAACTCCATAATTTCCAAGGTGGGTTCATGTGATTCATGCTAGTGAAGCTAAGGTGAATGCAAGATATAGAAAGACGTGGTGGTACAAGCCTGAGATCCAGCTTTCCTTTGCCTCTTCCAGCAGGCAGTTTTGCATAAGGAAGAGTAAGGGTAAGCCTTTAGTGGTGTTGCCTCAGGATAATCCTTCTGAAAATCAGTAGTTTACAGGAATTCCTGAGCCAGGAGATGCTTCTGGGTGACTGTGTTTAATAATCACTGAAGAAACCAGTTACAGCTACCACAACACCTCATCAAGAAGTTCCACTGAGCAATAACGAGCATTTTTTTTTTTTTGCCAAGATCCAGAGAGCTCGTAGTGCTATCATTTTAACTACATTTCAATACTTGACAGTTTTCAAAACACCATAAAATTATACAAGAGTGAACTGCATGCTTTTCTGCCTATGTTGGATTGTGAGCTACAGCTGAATTTGGTGTTTCACCTTAGCTTCTGTATTGCTAGAGAGATAAACACTCCCAGCACCCTGATGATGAGCAAAAAAGCCTCCCAACTGTAAAAGAAATTGAGAAAACAAATAACTCTCAACTCTGTTATTATTTATAAGATGAGAATATTTCCTATTCTTATGAAATAATGTGCGAAGCTATTTTCATAGAAAACTTTTGCAGAGCATCTCAGTGCTGAATTCTATGACCAAAAAAGGGTTTCTTGGTGTTTCTGAACTGCTTTTCCTAAATCTAGGTAGTATATAGGATTTTTCCCTGATTTTAGACACTTATTTGGCTCCAGAATACATGGAAAGTCACGGTGTTCTGGACACCAAATGGTGTTCCTAGAGCCTCTCCTGGTACTGAGCTTACCCCTTCATGCAAGCAAAGGTTACTGTGGAGCATTTACCTTATGAAAACGTTCCTAGAGTGATGGAAGAGGAAAGAGTTTAAACAGCTGTTGAGAAAAGAGGGTTATGCAGGAGTGAAATATTTCACATAATAAGCAAAACTTAAGAAGTAAGCTAAACACTAGGAATAACAAAACAACGGAAAGAAAAGCAGAAATATTTTGAAGTACATAAGTGCATCCTCATAGAGATGTCCTTTATACAACCTAGTGCCATTGGATTTGTTCTCTTCTCACCATTTAAGGAGCTCCTTGCATTTTCTGTGCATCATTGTGACATTGATCCTAGCGTGCAATGAGTAATTGTGTTTTCTTTTATTGAAGATCTCTAGCCCCCAGCTTGGTTTCTATAGCCATATTCTTGTAACCATTCTTGAGAGGGTGCCTGATATTGTTCCACTTATTCATTAATAACATGTGTTGTGGCTTTTTCTGATGTAAACATTAGCCAGGTTTTCATTAAGTTTTTAATAAACTTGTCCACCACCACATACATTAAAATGAAAAATTATCAATGACCCCTTTTGCAAGTCATTAATGGTGACATGCAATTTGGCTGATGAATCACGAGTTTGCTGTAGATTTAGGCTATGTTTGTGTCCATCTCAGTGGAGTCTGTCCCCTTCTCCATGGAAACTGCTCTGCTTCTGACATCACTAGCCAAAATAGAGCATGGAGGTTATAAAATCCTGAGGGGGTGTGGGGTGGGGAAGAGTAGAGACAGACAGAATGAAAATACAATTCAATAAAGGAAACTTCCTTAACACTTCAGTCACCAGACAGTGCCCTGTGCATCGATCAGGCAAAAGATGTCTGAAATCTGAGAAATGGGGATATCAGAATTCCAGAGCTGGAGATTTGTGTAAGGTTATTGAAACAACCTGGAAAGCAAAACAATCTGTGACTTCTTTTTGGACTGAGTAATGAAGCACTTTATCCATATGATTTTCATTTTTGGCATCAAAAATCCTCTTCATCACAAGGAAGGTAAAGAACCCCACGTTGGAAGTCAAAAAAGCTCTTTGTCAGCTAGGGAAAGCCACAAGAGCAGGAATCACAGAGTAAGTGTACTAAAACAGATGCCACCACCATTCAGTCTTTATTACAACTTTTATCTGTGACCTGGTTTACTGCTTTTCTAAAACCCACACCCAGAAGCCATGAACTAGATAACAAAAAGAAAAAGGAAAAAAAAAAAATAGCAGGCAGACTTTTTCAGTTAAAAGAGACAAATATAAAGAAAGAGATCAACAGGAAAATTCAAAACCAGAAGGGAAAAAAAACGAACCCAAGGTTTCTCAGCCATTAACATTTCATAGTTCAAAGTACAACTGGGAATTTCCTAAGCCCCAGTTTAGTGTTCTGGAGCCATCAGTACTGCAGTTTGGATGCCACTGGAGGACAGGGTTGCTTAGAAGGTGTAATGTGGGGTGGGGGGAGACAGCAGAAAGGTCAAGAGAATGGGAGGAAGTTTAGGCTGATCTCTGTTCATTTGAGCAGGGCTGTTGGTCTTGGGAGGGTTAAGTGTTTCCAGGGGAATGGAAACTCAGCCCGAGCCTTGTCAGAGCTCTGACGTGACAACACATATAAAATAAACACCAGTGGAGTGCTAAGATAATGCACACACACCAGGTCTGTGCAATGTCGGGATCATTTTAGATCACTTCACAGACCTATTATCCCTTTTTGACTTGCATTTTTAGCCAGTTTTAAACGTCCTGAGGACTGTTTCGTTTAGGAGAAAAAAGCTAATAATAGAGCCCTGTATTTTCTTATTGCAGCCCTGTGTTATTTACACTGAAGGTACACGAAACCCTCTTTCTTTGGACAAAACAGGAATGAAACAGGAGGAAACAGTTTCTTTGTTCACAACCGTGATGCAGCATTTAGTCCCAAAACCTTTTTCTCTCTGTTCTCTCATTCCTATATTTTCCCTTTCTCAGTGCCAGCTTTTTTTTTCCCCTCATAAACCAGATGTAGCAGAGGTTTTGTTTATTTTTATTGTAATAAAATGTCTTCTAGGAAATTTAGAAAGCAAGTTGTGCAGTGAACAGCAGAAAAAATGCAATGTGAGTTCCTGTAAATTTGTACTGTCCCTGTCTCTATATCCACTCAAGAGGCCAAACAACACAGGCCGTGATCATGTGGCTGATACCCATTTGCAGTTTGGCTTGACTGCATAGTGAACAGGAAAAGTAACTGTTAAATTTATGCTGTGGCCTTCCCCTCAGCACATTCCTGGCTTGAATATCTTCACTTGGTCATTGGTTTTCATGCAGCTTGTAAGAATTTGTTATGTTTCAGGCTTTCACTGTAGAAACTAGGGAGACTGATGGCCAGACTGCGTTGTTTTGTGTCTTATTTCCTTAGGACAGCCAGAAGAAAAACAGTAAATAAATCCACCTTTTTTTTTTTTTTTTAATCTCAGTGAAATAAAGAAAGAAAGAAACAAAAAATGAGTGAAGAAGAGAGGAAGGCAGAGAGAGAGGGAAGGAGAAGGTGAGCAAAATAAAAATTACTTTTTAAGATAACATAAGAGGGGAAATGAAGAAGACAGCAAGTAATTGAGAAGAAATAGAGACAAAGAATCAAAAGTAATCTACACATAATTTAGGTAAAGGAATTTTACACTGCTTACTTTATAAAATGAATTTAAGCTGCCTTGCAAACACAGGTGCAATTAAATCATGTTTCTCTATTAAAGATAAACATTAAAGGATAAGAATATTTAGTTATGCCATCTGCAGAAACAGCTGTCAAAAGTCAGCTGTTTCTGTTTATTTTGGTGAATCTGAGTGGGTTTGAACCATTGACTGTATGCACACCATATACATTAAATTATATTAAGAGGATGGATGACATGATTTGGTCCTTTGCCATGATGGTTCTAGCCAGGTGCTTAAACGTACACATTCCAAAATGCTTTTGGCTGCAAGGGTGGATATTACTCTGTGGTCAAAGACCCAGAGCTGAGGTTGGGACTGCTGTCCAGCAGGACCAAGGGCAGTGGCAGGGGGCTGTGGAAGAGAGGCTGAAGGTCCCAGCCTGGGTTCGTAGCTCAGCCCCAGCTCCGTGGGCTGCAGGGCCAAGGCAGCTCCAACCACCACTTTGCCCCTCTTGCCCCTTTGACATGAGGGTCTCCCAGATCATGCAGAGTATCTGCTGCCTCATGGCTCCAGGCTCAGTATAGGGAGGTTCAGGGTGGCCAAACACCCTCCCAGCCTCCTGCCCTAATCCGTGCAGTGAGGAGCATCCCTTCCTGCCTCTGTCCCTCACTGTCACCTGTCCTCCCTCTGACATGCTGGGGAATGCTTTTCCCCTCTTATGCTGGCCCTGGTCGGCAGAGACACTGTGCCACCCTCTGATGGAAATGCTGCTTCCTTCATGGTCACGCACCTGTGCGGCAGAGGCTGCACGGGCATTGGCAAGGATGTGCAGAGGTGTCGTAGGTGGTCACTGATGTGCACCCACACAGGACAATGTCTTCACTTGCTCCAAAGCCCAGGTGAGAACCTGGCACAGAGCAGGAAGGGGAATGCAAGCAGCCATCATGGGGTGAATCAGATGTGAGCAAGGCAAGCCCAGAGGCACAGACATTACCTCAGGGGTGATGAAGAAATGTCACCATCCCTTTCCAGATCACTGTGCTTCACGGCTGGGCAAATGCTGCAAGTGCCAAGTGTAGAACTCCCACCTCATCTTCTCCTTCATCTTGCACTTTTCACCACGCTGTGGTGCGTGGCCTGAGCTGTGCAATTCTTCACCATGCTGGAAGCACTCCGTGGGCTCACAGAAAGCTGCACCTAGAAAAGAGTAATGGAGCATACCAGTATTTTTAAATTAGTGAAGAGGAATGGCACATGTGACAAGAATCAGCCCGAGAGCCTAGGCCCAGTTAACACAGCAGCTGGATCCAGCTAACGGAGCAGAGAGGGTTTATGGGTGCACCTCCAGGGGTGAGCAGGCATGCAGGCAGGCAGGCTGCCCTTTTAAGGTAGAGATGGAGCTCTTTTTTCTAGACTGACCAGACAGTGTTGCTGCCCATTTCAGATGAGGGGCAGAAAATCTTTTGTTCTTTGGGTTCAACTGCCCTGTAACTCTTCTGCGTTTCAGGTAAAGCATTTTTCAGGGGACTCAATTTTGTGCTGACGTGGGTGGTGCACTCAATGGTATAGAGCTTTCTGGAGGCCTGAGCAGCTTCCTCAGGTCCCCATGTCCCATGAGAGCTTCCAGAGAGGGAGCTTCCAACTGCTGCCTAAAGTGTTGGTCTCTCCCTTGTCCTGGTTTAAGTTGCAGATATGTCAAGTGATGAGTGTGGGTTTTCCCCAGCCATGTGACAATGAATAAACCCTGCCTGTGTGATTCAGATCATGCAGATGCTCTGTGATCTGAGCGAGGATGCAGAGGCTGATGCGTAGGTTGGAAGAAAGTGGAAGAACCTGCAAACTGGTGTCCTCCTTGTCAGGCAGGGAGGCTGGTGCTGGTTAAAACACAATGTCTGTTTTCTCCAGAAGTGGTTTTCTGTGTCATACTGCCTGTGCCCTGAAGTTTGATTAAGGAGACATAAAGTGATTCAGGTTTCACAGCATTCATGTTTGATTTCAGCACTGTGGGCCAGGCGAGAAAGATGGGGTGGGTCCTGACTAAGTCCTACAGGATTCAGATCTAACAAGGAAATGACAAGGAAGGCAGTGAAATCATCTTAACTGTGGAGTTTAAAGATTCCCTGGTGATTTTTGGCAGCTGTACTCCATCATCTCCTGTAGCAACAGACACACTTCTGAGCGGGGTGTGGAAACGGCGCTGCTGCCTGGTTGTGATGAGCACTCCTTGCTGTGGAGGGCCAAGTGCTACTTGGTTGTGGGGAAGGTGCTTTGGGAGGCAGGGGACATCTGCCTTCTCATAGGCAGAGGATGTGATACAGTATGATAGCGTGGCTGGCTCCCTGCCATTGGACCCAAGTTGTAGCTGTTACTGCAGATAATTACAGGTGTTTCAAGTTTGTCAGTGTGCTTTTTCCAGAACTGTGTGTCTTAGCACATTTCAAAAGAAGCAAGCAACCCACAATAAGCATGCTAATTAGCAAGTGGCAGTGATGAGAGACACCAAAGAGATGCTGGAGGAAAAGAAATGCCACAAATGGTTCACAGGATTGCGCATTTTGGCTCTGAGCCAGATTCAGACCCTGCAGTCAGACTCGTGGCTTACTGGGGGGGCATTTCCAGCCTTTGAAGTCACATCTTCTGCTGACACCTTTGTGTGGTGAAGATGAGCCCAGACTGCAGTCCCTGATGTGCAGAATGGGATGCAGATGGGATAGCACAAGTCACTGCTGTGACAGAGCAGAGCAGTGACAGCCTGCAAGGCCCGGGGATGGGCAGGCACCTGCTGGGGACACAGCACCTGGGGTGTGGCTGTGGCTCTGGGTGCTGCTGGCTGCCCTTTGTCACCCTTGCTTTGAGCAAGGATGCCCATGGTAAAGTCAGGTCAGGCACACACCCTGCACAGCGGGTCCAGGCTGGAAACCTGACTCCTGCGAAGGCCATGAGGCTGCTAGGACGGTTCCTGGCTGGGGAAAGTGGCACTTCACTTCAGAAATGAATCACAGAGTCTTCTCTTTCAAATTCCTATAAACCACTTGAAATCCATCCTTCTTTGCCTTCTTTTTCTGGGTTCTCTCCCAAGTGATTTCTCAGAATTTCCATGAAAATTAACTCACAGCATAATGGAAAGAGAATTAAAAAATATATCCCATCCTTTTTCTTGATGATCTCAGCTATTTTAAGGTGAAGGTGCCATGATGGATGAGTGGGGAAGTTAATTTCCATTTTAATTTCAAACTTCAATGAAGTGGGTCTCCTGCTTCATTCTCTGAGTGAGGCACCAGGCTGAAAGCTGTTACCTCTAGGCTTGGCTGTATTAAAAGTGCATTACATTAACTTCAAATCTCTTCACGTTATACTTAAACTCTAGTTGTGCCTACTGGGTGGATTTTCAAAGGCTACTGTTAGCCCAGCAAAGCCAATCTCACTTGGAAAGCTGCTCCTGTTGCCAAAGATGACAGAAGCTGTACAATATTCTGTTTAAAATGGTAGAAATCAAGGCTCTGACTTAAACTGAATGAAAGGGGATCCTTCTTAGTGTGTCTTTTCACTGGGATGAATACTGAAAAGGTAGAGGGGATTGTTTGGGTCAAGCCGAAGTAGAAAGTTTTACATATATTTTTTTCAAAATAAAAAAATGAAAATCTGAAAGAAAAGGTGTTTCAAGATCCTGAGGCCTTTTTGCTCAGGCCAAGAGAAAACATTGTCTTCTGAATCTTCTGCAAATATATATATGAATATATATGTATGTATATATATACCAATACAAAACTGCTAGTCAACTATCAAAACCCACTGTTTTGGAATCCAGTGACTGGAATGCTGTTTGAAAGTCCGAAGTCAGTGGGAAAATCTTTGATGTGATTTAGGCTTTTCCAAAATGGAACATCTCATTTTGCACATGTCTAAGTGACATTGCATGACATTTTCAAAATTCCTCCCTCTCTTCACAACTTTTTTTTTACCCAGCCAAAGTTATTTGTTGATTTTGACCCAGTTTTGCAAGTAGTTCCATTTAGTGCTTGTCAAAATATTTTCCAGATGATCTTGTTGTGCTGGGGCCAGAGGCCAAGAGGAGACATGGGATGCAGCAAGGGCTGTGTGAGGAAGGAACAGAGGGCAGAGGTGGGAATGATTGAGCAGGGGCACAGCTGGTTCTGGCCACCATCCTCATTGTGGATGCTTAAATTCAGCAAATGGGGTGTCACAGCCAGGGCACCACTCAGGGAAGAAGCGGGAGGAAAACCTGGAGTGCAGAAGGCTCCAGGAGAGCTGAGGGGAAAGAGTTAATTGGAACAGCCGAAATAAACCATGAATGTATTCTCTGGTGACAGTAAAGCCACACTAATTCATCATAACTCAGTAAGGAACTGAATGCCACAAAAGTGATTTAAAGCAGACGCAGAGTCTACGCAGATGGGCATGCAGAGGGTTAACCTCAGCCAGCTGAGCAGTATGTCTTTGTCTGAGCTGGCCCAAACAGGAATGGGGATGGCCCAAATCCTGGCTCAAACGTTTTGCCCATTAGACTGCCAGTATTAATGCTGTGAGCTCTGAATCTCACTTGCAATGAAGCAGGCTGTGTTTGCACTCCTATCCCTGTGGTGGCTACAGAAGCCGAGCCCCTCAATGCCCAAATGCACCCTGGAGCAGGAGGTGGGGAGTGCTGTGAACTCTCTGTGGTTCCATGTGAGCGACGCGCTGAAAGCACAGAGGATACCCCTCAAACTCACTTCTGCCCTTGGAAACACCATGCTTCTTGAAGGTAAAGCCTCTGTGTTCAGACACTGGCTGGGTTTCTGCACAGGCCGGGGTTTGAGCCAGCTCCCTGTGGCCAGGTGGCAATGCCCGGCCCACGGCACACAGCAGAGCTGAGCTGTGAAAGACAGCAGGGGCTGCCTCTGCGGGCAGCAAAGGAAAACTGAGACAGGCGCACACTAAAACATAAAGATCAGGAAATCTAGGAAAGAGTTTCCGGAAACAAAGTCTTAAAAACTCGCAGCCAGTTTTCCCCTTTTCCCTTTTTCAATGATGTCCTGGTGACAGGAGTGGAGTGCCAGTTTAGCGCTATGGGGGTGCAACATTATTGTGTATGCTACTCCCCTCTAGGTAATTTCTGATGAACTATTGATGATGGGTGGTTTGCAGGAGCTGCCCAGTGCACACCTGACAGACACCTCAGGCTACAAAGCTGGGTGTTAAATGAGATAAGGAAAAAGAGGCAAATTCTGCAAGGTAGGGTAGCGTTTCTTTTCCTTCACAAGTGACTCAGCTGTGATAATTCCCTCGGGGGAAGCACCAGCACAGTTACACCTGTCCTGAGGGGATCATCTCTTCTGATGGGCCATAATGGACTCAATGGCACCAGCAGAACAGGCAGCTGCAAGGATTTAGACCATGAAGGATTCCCAAAGTACCACTTGACTCACAGGATTACATCATTCCATTGTGAAACTCCCTGCCTCGAGGGAGGTACTGAGCATTCCCACCTGAACCTGAGTGTGTATGTGTTTGGAGACCTAGAACACCACCACCACTGGATGGATCCAGAGGAGGATCAGAACTTCCACGGGACTGCAACCCCCCTGACCAACAGGGTGCCAGGTTGTACTCTGACTTTATGGGTTTAAGTCAGTTTTTCTCTATATCATTGCATTTATTGTAATCTCTCTAGTAAATTATAACTCTGACCTGAAATCTCTCTTAAGGTAATTGAATGAGGTTCATTTCTCCTGCTGGTTCACTTTCAAACCAGAACAAATCCTTCCTTCTTCCATCCTTCCCTCTATGCTGCTCAGGGACAGAAGCTTCTGGTGGGGCTACACAGCACTGAGATGTCACAGCAGTTTGAGCCAAGCAGATCTTCTGGGCCCATGGGGACCTATGCTCTCTCTTGTTATTTTCATCTTGGGCTGGCTTCCATGGTAAACTATTATGGATCTGTTTCTCTTCATGTCTGTGTTTTTCTGTGATATTTAAGGAGGAGAGACATCCATGGGAAAGAGTACTCACCCACAGGGCTGGGGGAAGCCCGCATATTTTACATATCCCTCAAGGATACAGAAAATATCCAGGGATAAAGGAAGCCCAGCAGCTTTGGACTTTTGCAAGCAGTGGTGGTGGGAGGCACAATAATAGAGGCTGGTGATGAAAATGCAAAACTCAAATTACCTCATTCTTCCTTGTGGCAGGCCAGATGTCCCATACCTTGTGTGTAGGACATAATACTCTGGCTATTTTTTCTTCTCCAAAGCCCTCCTGGGCCAGATGGAGCTGAATGTCCTGGGTGTCTTCTGATCCATGGTGCCTGAGTGGGAGAGGCACTGCAGTACCACACTGCCACAAGAAGTACACCAGCCCCCACAGCTGTTGCTTCCCACTGCAGCCCCTTCCCCATCCTCCCTGATATGCTGGATATGTCTGTCATCACTTAACAGGACCACTCAAGCATTACACAGGAGGATGCTTGAGAGATCTGGGCAAGGAAGATAGGGGGTTTTTACAGAAAGGAGTGGGAATAAATAGTGCTTATCTCTCCAGAGCTAATTGGAGAGGGTTATTGCAAGCTCTAGTTTCTCCTCTGCATAGAGGAATAACTGTGTAGATCCTCAGCTAGAGTAAATCAGCATTGCTGCTCAGCACACACAGCGAGTTGTTCTCATGCTGTCTCTTCTGTCAGTAAACTGAGAGCATCTTTCTCAGTTCAACATGAGATCAAAATCCTTAAGTCCCTGATGATGCGATTGATCCAGTCGCTCTCTCTGGCTTTGGCTTTGTGTCCTGTATACTCTGCCTTTAGTTCCCTGTTTCTCATGGGTGATCTTTCATTTTATGAATGCTTTTCCAGTGAGAACAACAAAACAGGTACACAGCTCTTGAGTATGCTCAGAAAGGAAGAATGACTCCAAAGTGAGGGCCACGCCATGTTCAAGTCTTTGCTCTAGGCTCCCCAGGCTTCTAAGCCATGAAAATGGGGTTAATGAAATAAGCATCTAAGCTCCCCTAGCTTTTAACCCGTGAAAATTATTTCCTGTAAAAATATCAACTAGAAACACAGAAGTCCAGTTCTAGGGAATGTCGGAGAGTCTCAACACCTTCATGCAGTTGCCACCTCACCCTGCAAGAATTTAAATGTGGTTCTGTCCTGCCTGAGTGGTGCAGGCAGAGGGAGGAGGCTGCCTCAAGCAGCATCTGGAATGAGGAGTCAGGCTGTGCAGAGGTTGCCGTTGTACAAGGCTGATCTCTTGTGTGGGAGGAAGCAGAGCTTGGCCAGCTCTTGGCTTAGGGTGATCACAGAACACCACTGCCTCAGTAGGAGAAGGGGACAGTATAGGCCCCAGCCCGACCAACAATTGCTTGAAAATGTAGAACCGAAGAAGGATTGGATAGCACTGTATTCTGTATTTACAAGCAGGGGAATACAGGCAGGAAAAAAAAAAAAGCTGACAGAAATATGTCACGGTTAAAATGAATTACCTAAGCAACGTATTTTCAAATAAAGCATAAAGATCTGGTGAAAAATGTAGAAAGGGTTTAATTCTAACAAAGCAGTAGTGCACTCCAGGTTAGCTGATTCTTTGTCTAATCCCTTAGTTTAAATTCACTAAAGCACCCTGTGTCGTGGCAGCAGCTGCAGGCATATAAGACCAGCACTGCCATGGATTCAGGGTATCCCTTTCACTGAAGGAGAAAAGTCACAATCCCCAGCAGCCTCTCATGGGTAATTCTGGCACACATCAGACTCCTCAGTTTACAGATTTGACTCACTAGGTTGGAGGAAAATCAGTCCAACCACAAAATATAAATGGTTAGTCTGTACCAAGGTACTGAGCTGATCTGAGCTCTGGCATGGGAAGGACAAGGACTTGTGAATGGGCTGCTTTGGTTCAGAAGAGGATGAGATGAGGGCACTGAAAATCACAGGAATCTCTGGAATATAAATTTTAGGGGGAAGATGAAGTGATCAGAGATCCAATACACCAGAGGGCACATACTACAAGAGGTTTGATTCCACTCAACACCTCTATAAAGGACATCTATGTATATACATGCATTTAAGACCCCCTTCTCATCTCCACACAAGACTTCTGCTCTGTTTCACATTTCTTCCACCTTAGGGTACAGTATGTAGCTTCGAGTTATTCTGCCTAACTTGGTTGTATCCCTTCCAGGTATATCCTCTGTGATCCTGGGATGTTTCTGCTGCCATTAGTGACTATTAAACCCTATTTTCGATGGCAGACTGAAGGGATTGTTCTGTCAGACAGAGACGTATTACCTTTTGTTGGCATGGTGCTTCCCATTCCTCTTACCTGGGCGTCTACTTGACGCTCTCACTTTACCCAGAGTAACAAAGAAACAGCTCTGCTGACTTATTATGCAGAGCCATTAGGCCTAAACTTCTCCAACAGAAATGTTCTCAGGGCACTTTCACAAGCTTTTAGAATCCAAGGACCAACTTCCCTTTCTGAAAGGGCTCTGAGGGCAACTTATGCTCTGTCTCCATGAGGTTTTAATTCACAAGCCAGTAAAAATTAATCCATTAGAAATAAATCTATTAATTCAATTAATTCCGTCTAAGTATGTATTTCCCAACATCTACATCAGAAGAATGCTGAGTGAGAGTAAGTTAGGAAACAAGGGGGTTTGTAGGCATTTTCCTGGTCACAATCTGAGGCAGCTCAACCAACTTCTGATGATACCATTCTTTAAGGGAGATTTCTCTCCTTTGCTCTGCTACCATGGGTAGTCAGGATGCAAGAGGTGTGGAGGGAGCAATGTTGGGGCAGTGCCGTGCTCCCCTTGGCATGACTTTTGCACTTCCAGTATCCCTTTGTGGGTCCAGTATCCAGGCTTTGTGGCTTTTTTAATTCTAACCCTCTCCCAAACCCTAACTGCAGCCTTTGGCTGAGACTCTCGTGGTCATCGCCACGGCCTGTCCAGGTAAGAAAGGTGTGTGACAGCTACCATTTCCTCTCCCCTCCTTCCTGGTGGACCTGGGGTTCATTTGACCCCTCCAGTACACTGGTTTAGAGAAAAAAACCTCTTGAGAACTAATAATTTTATTTTTATTTTACCTAACCCTGTTATCTGATTCACTCCAGGTACAGGAAATCATCAGTATCAGGGTGAAGGAAGGGATTAGGGGACCTGGCTGGGGACAGAGTGCAGGACAAACCTGTCAGAGACAAGCGGCCATTGGATTTGAAACCACACATTTCAGACTACACTGGTCCAGCAGGTGGGGAATGCTTGCCAGGATGTTGATGCTGTCTAGATGCTGCACTGCTGGTATCTTCTGTTCAGCTAAAACTGCTGGGCCTCCCTGACATATTTCTTCCCTCTCTACAGATATTTGCTAAAAATAGTCATATTAGAACTGAAGGGGATTTTTTTTAGAAAAGAGTAGTAATCAAACCCTCAACAATGCAAGAGATTACAGGTTTAAGAGGGTCCTTACAAAACAGACTGAATTTAAGGAGTGCTAACACTTTCCCCTGCCAGCTACTCATTCAAACACAGCCTTGGTCATTAGTAACTGTAAGTGGTTCCTGCCTGATGGATTTTTCATTGAGCTACATAAATAGAGGTGAAATGGAGGGGATCCTTTACACAGTGGCCAGATGCCAACAGCGCAGCCCCCCAGTAGAATTTTCAATGGAATTTAATGGTTCAAATGTATTATGAACAGCACCTTTTTCACTTGGTCTAAGCATTTTCCTCCACAGTCCTCTCCTGGTGGTGAGTAGCTTGCCTTCCCACTGCCACAGCTGTAGTTTTATTGTGGGTAAGTGGAAGATTTCACTCTTGTGGGCTGCCAATTAGGTGGCTTTCAGTACCAGCTAGAGTCAGAGGGATGATAAAAATAAAGTGCAGCCTTTTGTCCTATCCTTTGCAAAAGACGCTATCAGCCATTTCAGAGGAGAATAAAGACTTATCCCACCTCCTGCAGTCCAAAAGATGAACAGAATAACTTTCAAAATGTTAGAAATATATATATTGATTTACCACAATTCTCGTTTCCCATTTAAAGAGACAATTTGCCTTTTTTTGTATGAACCCTGGCATTTTATTTCAGTGTTTTGGCTTTCTCCTGGACCCCTGTTTACAGTGTTAGTGCAACCTAGTGACCAGTTTTAGCCTAGCTCTTACAAAATAGACAATTCTTTTCCTGCTACTTGGCATAACTGTACCATTTTCTTTCCTCAGAAATGTAATAATGTCTTTAATAGGAGGCTGACATTCAGGTATCAAAATACCTTCTAAATTCTGATCAGACAGAAACTCAGGCTACTCATCATTTATGGTCATTTGCAAGTGCCTTCTCAAAGAGCAGTGTCAGACTGCTCATGTCCTGGTCATATTCCAGTCTAGCAAACTTTAACTGAAGTTTGGGATGGAGGGTTTTTTTGGTTGGTTGTGGGTTGGGGTTTTTTTTTGGTTGGTTGGAGTTTTTGTTGTTTTGTTTTGGGTTTTTTTGTTCTGGTTTGGTTTGGGTTTTTTGTTTGTTTGTGGTTTTTTTTTTGTTTTGGTTTGGTTTTGTTTTTTTTTTTTTGTCTGTGGGGTTTTTTGGGTTTTGTTGTTGTTGTTTTTTGTTTTTTGGGGTTTTTTGTTGATGGTTTTGGGGGGGGCAGGTTGGTGGTTTTTTTGGTGGTTTTGTTGGTTTGTTTGGGTTTTTTTGACTCTGGAGAACTTTAAGGCTCTCTCCAGACTGTTATGCAGATGTCACATTTCATACCAGATGTGAATTTCCTGAAGTAAATCCTGCTGTGTATAGAGAGGACTAATGTAAAGCCTTTGAAGTAAGTAGCAAAACTTGCTATGGACTCTGGATCATATATCTATGGACTGTAAAGATATTTGCAAGTTCTTTGGGATGAGAAGACCACATAGATGCAGAACATCCCTGCAGGCCAGTAGAAGTGACTGTGATTCATCTGAGATAGAAATCAGCTTGCTGTCTTCAATGAATAAATACATATAGTAAATGTATTTTTCCATCCTTAGAAGTTTTTGGAATGGCAAATATTCCTCTATTCCTGTGTTGATATGAATCTGCTGGGGGAGCGGGTCTCTCTCTACAGTTTCAACAATGGCAAAAAATACACGGCAAAGTGCTGAAAGAAAACCAACTTCCCTCAAGGACAAGTTTCAACTCAGATGGTTTATCCCTGAAAAAAAATCCTCATTTCAGTGGATGGGCATGAAAACATTTTTTAAAAAAGCTTCTTTGAAAAGTTCCTGACCAGGAATTTTGTTACAGAGAGTTCTAAGCACAGGCTGATACTGAGAAGGAGACTGGGAGGTATTTGGCTCCTGCCAGGCATTGTTTCTTAGTTTGATTAAGCTCTTAATCTTGTGTTTCCTCTGTGAGTATCAAGCTCCAGAAAACTGCCTTATTCAGATGCCTAAAGGGAAATAAGTTTCAACTTCAAACAAACAACAATCACTGCTCCATTTTTGATCATAATCTAGGGGGAAATGTTTCATGAAGCATCGTGGCTCAATACCTCCAAAAATCAAGTTTGGGAGTCAGAATTTAAGAATCTGTCAAAGCTAATCACTTCAAATAATGCTGCAATAGAAGATTGGGCTCACCACAAGAAGCATTTGCAGCAGGAGATAAAAAGATTACATGCTGAACGGTCTGATGTGAATAGGAAAGATGCTATTCTTAAAGCCCTGAGCTCCCATGATGCAGTACTACAGCTTTGGACTGAAATGGTAAAGCTAAACTAGAGCTGTGCACCGATAACGTCAGAGCAATCAGCCTCTGGGATGAGAGCAGAATTCCTACTTCAAAAACAATTCTTTCTTTCTTTCTTTCTTTTTTTCTTTTTTTTTTTTTTTTTTTTTTTTTTTTTTTTTTCTCTTTTTTTTTGTTGATTTGCCATTATTAGTATTTAAAACAGCAGCAATTAGAGTCATTGAATCCAAGAGGCATTGATTGTGTGGGCTTTATTCTGTGCTTTATTATGAAGAGCTGCTGCCCCAAGGACTATAAATGGGTGAACAGGCAAAACAGTAATATGGATGGAGGGGATGCAGAGAAGGAATGACCTGATCAATTTAGCATCACAGCCAAAAATACAACACAGGGTTGTAATCTGCTGCCTGCTTCAGCCATGAATCCCCAAAGCTGCCTTCCCTGAGAATTCACTTTACACCAAAGGAGTCTCATCTCAGTGAGGCTTTATCCTGCTGGGAATGGGGAAGCAAATTACAGCAGCTGTGATAAGGTAAATTCCATGGGTTAATAACCTGTTCTGCATTCACCTCTGTAATGAAAAGCCTTTGGAACAAAGCCTTTGGAAAGAGACATCCCTAAGGGAACAGGAAGTGAGTCCAGGTCTTCCATAGATACATGTGAGTATCTTTTCAGGGAATTAAAAAAAACTGCTCAGATGCTCAGACATCTAAAGAATAGAGGGCATCAGCTGCAGTGAAACTCAGGCTGGCAGGTTGCATTCAACCCTAGTTGAGCCATGCTCAGGAAAGGTGAATCCAGGAGCCAGAGAAAGGAGTTTCCTGGGGAGTTTAAGGAGATGCTGTCATACAAGGAGAGACCACAACAGCCTAAATCTTGAGTCTGGCTCCAGCTAAACATAGCAGGAGGAAAATATCAAGTTGGGAGAGCAGCTGTTCCAGACACAGGACAACGTTAAAAAGTGGCAAATGAACAACAGTTTTCCACAAATGCATTTAACTTTTGAGCAACCCCTGCTGATAGGACTAGTGAGGCAAAAACTAGCAATGCTTTTAAAGCAGAGCCAGTGAACTGGGTATTGCAATGCATTTTGCTATGGAAAAGGGAATAGAGTTAATTGGTCCTCCCAGGCCTTTGTTCTAAGAAGATACTGCTGTCCTTCATAAGATACTTTTCTAGAAAAAAGCAATGAATTTTTTAAGAAGCTCTGCGTTCCACAGAAATCTTGTAAAGTCTCTTTACTATTGCAACATCCTGACATATATTATAAATGAGGGAATATCTGATAACTTGTTGAAGAGGCTCTTGTGATCATTGAGTCATTTAGTCTTTATTATTTTTCAGCTGGCCATTTAACATTTTTAAGAATTATACTTCTGAAACCTGAAAGCTTTTGGCCAAAAAAAACCCCAGGTTCCCCTAAAATTCAGGAAGCTGGAAGAACAAAGTTCCCCACCTGAAAAGCAAGCCAGTGGACTGCAGTTATCCTAAAGTTCATAACAGACATATTTACAGCGATCTTTTGACCCACACATTTCAAGGTGATTCATTTTTGAGGAAGTTTAAAGCCTTCCTTTAAAGGATGTCTTCACTACCACATACACCCATATCTGTTGCCTCTGGGGAAAAAAATTAATTATAATATATTGCGTTGGTATTGATATTTTAATCACACATATGTGATGATTATTCTTGATAATGCACCTTAACAATTTTATGCAATGTTAAGGTAGAGGTCTGATCACATGTCATTCAGCAAGGATTTGAACCACTATATTTAGATGCTGACTAATTTGGGAGAGCGCTTATCCATCTTCCTGAGGAATTTCTGCAGCTCCTCTTCCTGTGGGATCTGAAGACTTCACACTACCTGGGCATTTCACTCCCAGGGTTTCTACAAGACCGGAACATGCTGACCTCTCCATTCCACACCTGCCTCCTAAGGCTCCCTCCCTCTGCTTGCCACAGTGCCTTGCAGGTACCAACCCTTCTCCTGGCTCTCCCAGGGGTGGCAAAGACCTGGTGTCACCTGGACAGGGGTGAGCGGAAGGACACGTCCCAAGAAAACTGCATCTGTGATGATGGAGATCTGGTGTCTGTGGTGCAGCCTCACCCAGATGTACACTTGCATATTTTAATATGTGTTTGACTCAACTGAACCCACTTCTTAGTTAAAATATGGGCACTTTACTTTTTTCCTATGGTGTATGTAGGAGTAGAGTTATTGAATAGGTGTAAATGCTCCCCTTCAAGTTTCCCATAAAGGTTGTCCCAGTGTATTTCCAGTACAGGGCACTGTGTTTATCTGCAAGGTATCTCTAAGGAAGCATCCTTACCTAGGAAACATGGGCTCCCCACATCAGCAGTGCTGCTGAGACACCTTTGCTGGGAGCTAGAAGAAAACACTGCTCACATCTAACGTGAGGAGTCACGGTTACAGAGTCCTGAGGGACAGCAGAAATCAACTCAGCAGTGCCTTTCCCAGAGTGAAAAAGATCCATGTCCCTAACAGACCTAGGGATTTGTATCCAAAGGCTTTTTAGGAGCTTGTGAACTGAGCATGCACACAGACCCACCAGTGGCAAAAGCTGGAGGAGGCATCAAAGGGCTGACAGAGAGGCTGGCAAGGAGAAGCTGCAAGAGTGAAGCTGGACCAAGAGAGCCAGGGATCACCCATCATCCAGCCCAGAGCAACAGCAACATGAAAAGACAAGGCAATCAATCTTTCTAACTTACTTGGCTACATGATCAAGGAACATTAAGCACTGCATCACAAGGCTGCTGTACTTGGAAAGGTATTTCGGGTCCACAGTGTACTGAACCAGAGCGTACTGAGCAAGGCTGGGTGGGAGGTTATTGGTTGATTCTTACAGAGACAGCAAACTCCACGGCATAGGGAGAAAGGACCTCACATCAAGATCACACACGTGAGCTGTACAATTCTTTCACTCCTTTAAGCAGACCCCAGGATCCAGGCAATGAAGCACATTTGAATGTCTCTGGTAAGAACATGATCCCACAGAGTACAAAGGCGCCATGGTGCACGCAAGGTTAGAGATAGCTGAGCCAGAGGACATGGGAACTCAATCTCATTTCAGCACAGGGACCTGTCTATCCCTGCTTTGTAACAGGTGGACAAACAAATAACAGGATCATATTTGATTACCCCCCTCAGAAATGTCAGGTCATCATTGCAAGGGCAGCTGGCTGAAATGAATGTGTTTTTAAAATCACTGCATTTAGCTGTGGCTTAATCTACCAAATGAGAAAGTTTAATCTGTAATTATTATTCATGGGTTTGAGTTTTTTATGAGTTTTTTCTTTTCCTTTCAATTTTTTCTTTTAAATTGTTTCTCTGAAGAAAGAAAGAGGTTTTTTTCACCCCCCCTGCTGCTTGACAGTCAGATTTGCAACTAGTTACACCCTGAAGAATAAATATTTCTTTTTTCGAATCAAAAGAATAGTGTGCGCACATGCTTAGACATCTTAGTATAGTGGAACAACCATTCACTGCTTTTAAATAGTTACATTTTTTCAATTCCTAATCTATGTAAACATCATTAGGAAACACTTTATAATCCAGAAAACTAGCATTTAAACTGATATTATGAGCTAAGTCAAACAACATTACATGTGCTGGACAGAAGTCACCCATAAACATATTTTACATTAACACATATGGTTTGTTACCCAAAGAAAATAGGCTAATGGAAGTTATTTTCCTTTTGGTGTTCATCAGCTCTGTACAACTAGTAGATATCAGCCCAGTTTTGAAGAGAACAGACTTTTCCTTTTATTGTCTATTCTGCTTCTTAGCTTTGAGTGGGTTAACTGTTCGACTGATGCAAACTGGAAACAAAAGCAGAGAAAACGTTATTCAGCTGCAAAAGGGATCTCAGTTGTCAAAGCGATCCACCACTTTGGTAAACTCTCACTCCTGGCAAATAGCCTGTTCAGCCAGTTTTTAAAATTTATAGCAATTAATCTCTCCTGACAACTGTTAATTTTAAATCTTGGTCCTTCACCTTTCTTATTCCCTTGGAGGAAGTAGTGCAGATCCTTAAGGCTAAGAGCAGCCTCCACAGCCTGTCCCATCTGTGTCCCCCTGCTGCCCCCAGTCTGTGAAGGCAGCTGGATAGGCTACAGCCAGGTATAACAGGCACCTCTTGCATGGGGAGAGGGAAGGGGAAAAAGACCAAAGATGCTACAGGCAGATGCTATAGGAGAGGAGGAGATGGTTGCCTAGGTGGCCCACTCTGAGTTAGATGCCTAAGCAATCAATTGGGAGAATTAGGGTTTGCAACTGCTTTCCTTGTAGACTAAGACAGTGCCTAAAGTAGCCAATACATATCTGGAAAGGGAGTGATGGCTACATCCCATCTTTCCCAGGTGCTCTGCTGACTGAGTTGCTGGGTAAATACTGCAAAAGATCAAAATGCTTGAATACTGCTGCAAGAAGCAGACAGGGACTGACTGTTTTTTAAAGCATGTACATAACCATGACTTATTTTTGTTCTGGAAGCAACTTATGTTCTTCCCATATGGGTGTTTTTGAATGCAGCCCCAAAATAACAACCTCCATTTGGTTGAGAGTGAGAGTACAGAAGAATGAGCAAAGCTGTAAACAGCCAAATTCTCCAGGGAAATAAGTAGCAGTTAGGAGTTCCTAATCAAAGGCTATTTCATGCCTTTATAGGCATTATTAAATTCCTGAAGGAGCAAGTTAGACTTGGAGACTCCCCATGTAAGAAATCTGCTCCAGAAGGTCTTGGATGGAAGTTACATGCCACCTCACTGTCAAGTCTCAGATCCTGAGGGAGCACTGATTAGCAGTTGCTGAGGACATCATCTCAAAGCCAGTTCCCATAGATTTGGAAGGTGCATGAAGCTCCTGTGGTTGCTGGGCAGAGTGCCCAGCGATTACTCCAAGGCCCACACCAGACAGTCAGCACTCTGGGCCAGAGAAAGAGCCGGAAAAGCGCCCCTGGCAGAAGATGTAAGCAGTCAGTGCCTGGGGGCACAATACTGAAGCCCTGTATAGGGCTGAGGAAGCCAAGTCTGGTGAGGCCTCCACTATTCTGCCTGAAGGGTGAAGCTAAATGTCCACAGAAGAACACACAGCATTTGCCTCACTAGCAGCTGGTTTATCTGTTCCAGCAGAGACAAGGAGTAAGCTAACATACATGTAGTGTGGATGCTCCCATGACCATGCTCTGCCATGGGAGAGCTGACCCAGAATCAGACCAGCCTTGTGCTGCTGCTGGGGTGTAGGGCAGGCAAAGTTCATGGCCAAAGCAGCAGACTATTCCCCTGCCCAGCTACTGGAGTCTCTTGAACTGCCTCTTGATATTAAAAACTGGTTTTTCTCCTGCTGCCTGGGGTGCTGTCAGGGAGGGTCCTCGGTCTGTGCCTAGCACAGGATTGTTATTAGCACTTACACTGGTGCAGACTGGCTTGGGGAGCACCATTCCACCACCTAGGTGGTAACTGCAGCACAATGTTGCCCCAGGCCATGATTTCCCTGCTCTTCTCCCAGGTAGGCTGTGTGCTAAAGCACCCTCTGCACAAAGCTGATTTGCTGCACAGCATTTGGGAGGTGTTGAGGCCCATCTTCCCCCAGACTCATGCAGCTTCCTGAACTACGCCAGTTCTGAACAGAGATGTTCCATCCGCCAGCCTCTCGTATTTGTTTTCATCTGTCAAAAACCAAATCTGAGTCTGAAGACTCACAGGAAAATCCCAGAGTCCAGACCCAGGCTTCAAATAGAAGGAGTAAAAGTCACAGATATTTACATTAACATGTATAGCTTTTTACATGTTGAAAACATGTTAAGAAAGCCAGAATTATCAACTACATAGCAGATTTTACTATATCTTTAATATTTAACTCTACATCCACGTTCATGTTCAGACTAATATGTTTTGCAGCCATATGGAGAAGCCATATTTTGGATCTGGTATAAAAACCATGGCATCAGTAGAAGGTCATATTTCAATTAAAAAGAAGTCTTGAAATAATAGTCTGATCCACCAGTAATGAATACAGACAGGAGAAATTGCACCAAGCTGGCTTTATCAGTAAGGAAGAGATGGAAACTGGAGAGAGCTGGCTGCTCTCCATGTCCCATTTAGGGCTGGGCTCTTAGTGGCAGTTTGGAATCATCTCTGGATTCTCCCTGAGCAAGTGGAAAAGGCATTCTCCAAAACTGACTCCAACCAGTGTATCCAATGGTTCTAGGTATCCATGATATGTCTTTTCCCACATATTTTTTGCTTAAAACCTTCCTTTGGAAGAATAGGGAAGTGTATTTTTTCTGGATTGCCACTTGTGCTGATGCACAGACCACTCAGGAGCCAGACTCTGGCAGGGGTGCCAGGCTGTCATTCAGTGCATAGACTATGGATATGGTTTATCCCGAGGGAAACCACAGCAGTCTTTCACCACTGAGCAGCTAATTACCCATAATGTGTTGAGATGCTTTGCAGTTACAGATGGGGGCAGAACTGGCTTCTAGAAGTAAACTCTCTGCAAGTCCTGCATCCTCACTCTAACAGTAAATAGACAACCTCTCAGTCTCTTGTGGCTAAGGTCTAGTGTAAACTGTGACTTACAAGACTGAGTATCTTTTCCAGAGTGGATTTACAGGCTCTGACTTTACCCTCTTCTTTTAACTCAGATGGGGATTTGCAGCTGTGTAAACGAAATGAGAATTGCATCTCTATCTGTGCCAAGAAAACGTGCTAAATATACAAATAAGCTGCAATGAATATGATCTAATCCTCAAAGCAGACACATTTTGAAGGATTTGATTTCATTTCCCTTCTAAAAGTCAAACTCTTGCTGTGAGCCTGTATCTACAGAAAAATATTGTTTGCAGGGACCCCTGGTTCTTCCTTTAGCTTAGGGAGTACCATGACCCAGAACATCTCTGGCAGCCTCTGTCTCAAGATCCTTATAAAGAATGGGGAAAGCTGGGTGGGGTAAGAGGAGGAAATCCATTCAGTGGGCAGCAGAGTGTGAAGGGATGGTACCATTTTGGAAGAGGACTCCTAATCAAAAGCTTTGCAAGCCAGCATTTCTCAGACGAATCACACAGAGGGAGGCTTAGGACAAGGTGTCTGTTGCCCAGCCTGGATTAACTCGGTGACAAGGACGCCTGTTTCTCTGCACTGTGGCATTTCACTTTCAAGAAGCCAGAGAAGGCACAGCTCGTTCATCCATGTGCTGGTGGCCTTTCCAGAGTCACGTCGAAGCTGGGCTTGGGGCCATTCTGGCAGCATTGTTGGCTTGGGTTAGATCTGCCTGTTTATTAAGGTAATGTCCCCTTAACTCCCAGTGTGCTGAGAGTTTCTGCGAGTGTGCAGACAGGTGTATGTGTGTGTGTGTGTGTGTGTGTGTGTGTACATGCAGTGCAGCGAGGCCATCAGGAGAGAAACAGGGAATGTTATATCCATGTGTGGCAGTAACTCAGTCTGGGGAGGTGAGATGAGCAGGAAGGTGAGGGCACTCCTACTAAAGCAAACACGAACCCCAGCCCACCTAGGACATTTGGGGGAGTTTCTGCCACGCCTGTGTTTGCACAGGGACTGTTCCCCATCAGGTGTATGGTTTAATGAGAGAATCTACCTTCCCTGGCAATAGGCTGGGGCACTCAGTGGCTGAGCTGGGAGAACTGGGATGCAAAGTCGTGGGGAAGAAGTCATTCATCATGAGCTGCCCAGACTCTGATGTGACCAGTGGGTCCAGCTGGAGACAGCAAATCTCTATTGCTTAAAAAGAAAAAAGGAAGCAAGAAAAGAGGTTAATGCTGCTTACCCTTGATAAAGCTTTTAGCTGCAAAATGTCACATTCTTCAAAACCCAATCAGCCAGTCATGCCTTAGGCTTTAGCAGCTGTAACTCTAATTGGACCAAGAAAATTAGTTGATCTTCAGCATGAAAACACAAAACACAGCAAGGAAACACCACAAAGCACATGCTAATGGAGTTAACATAACGAAAGGCTCTGTATGACATGAGTGTTGACTTCATTGCCAGTGTGGCCTTTACAGGCCCCTCCAGATGACAAAGCCCAGTCTGAACTCGGCCTCTAAGGTGCCTGACCTCCTAAGATGCAGCAACCACACCAAGCTGCCCCATAAAGAAATGCAGTTTTAATTGCTGGTATCAGGCAGCCTTGGAGCAGTGGAACAACCAGCTCACCCAGATGATTAGCATCCCTGCTGCTGGAAGAGCAGGAGTCCAGCCTTGGGGAGGGATGCGAATGTTGACTGACACCGTCTCACAGTCATTGCTGCTGTCTCCTTTCCGGGGAGAAGGGCATGCTCTCCTCTGTCCATGTCTGACAGCACCATACATCACCTCTCCGTTTCCTGCAATATTAATCCTGTAGCACTACCAAGAATAGCTCCAGACCTCAGGGCAGGCAGGGAGCTGCCCAGGGTCTGAGTGTGAAAGCAAAGAAAATTATTCCAGGAGGCAGTCAGATGGACAGTTTCCCATTTTAAGCTGTGCATTCCATATTTATTTGTGTGCACTGCCTCCAAGCAATCTTCCTAGTGACTAACCCAGACTAGACCTGGGTTTCTGATTGTGAGAGTTCCCTGCCCTGCCTGAGTCCAAAGGTTGAAATGTGCTGCAGCCTGACCTGGATGACTCCTGGGACTCTTATTTGTGAAAGGCAGGGCTGTGCATCTGCTTGGGTTATTTAGGAAAGGATGATATTTATTGTGGTGGTAACCTCTTGCCAGAAGAGGACTGCTCACTAAAGGGAACCTCCAGAGTCTGAGTCTGTGAAGCTTTATACAAGCAACAAAAAGCAAAGTGGCTTTCACCACTTTCTCTAGAGGTTAGTCCAAAACCAGATGGATCCCGGCATTGAGACTGTCATGGCATTGGACAGAATGTCTGGTCCACAAACCAGCCAAATGGTTCTCTCTTTTCCTTGATGTCTGCATCCTGGGGGCTTTTGTGGACTATGGTTCTATCCTCTATTAATCTCCCCATTTTAGGCGTTTCCCATATGCAAAAGCCTTACTACCTACAGAGAGATGGATCTACAACTGCTATGTTTTTCAAACAAAGGGTAATTTCCACCAGGCAAAGAAATTGTTAATGCAGTCGGAGATTTTTTTACATGGTCCTGTATGTTTAACAGGGAGGTATGAAATCCTGCTTCCATGCAGCTTCTTTCTTCTTGGGTCCTAAAATATTTCAAAGAGCATACAGCACAGTAGCCTTTCTCCAGGCTCTCTTCAGGGTCATTCTTCCATGCATTTCCTTTTCCAAATGTTGCTCTCTGCTTTTCACAGGAGCAGTAACAGGTAAAAGCCTTTCATCTGCCTTTAATCTGGGCAGAAAAACCTATCTATAGTTATGGTAGCAGATGCTCTTATTTTAGTTACTCATTTCACAAAGGAGCTTTTTTTATAGGAAAGGCTTTATGGGTGTCTCTTTATGGGTATCTCACCCACAAAGTTTCATAATTCTTTGATTTGCAGAGGTAACATTGTATCAGAGGAAATAAGTGTTCCAGGATCCATGGGATAGTGTCACGGTCATCCCTGCTTTCAAAGAGGAGTAATCCCACCGAGATTTGGGGTCCTCAGCTCTTGAGTCACCAGGGATGTGATGGTCAGGTCATACTTCCAGGAGCTTGCTTTGTCCCTGCTCTAAATAGGGCAAAACAGGTATGTAAAAGATAGGTTTCTCCCTTTACAGATTCCTGTGGTGGATTCTGTCAGGGTGTGACTGAGAGGAGAGGAAGATACGACCCTCTGGGAGATGAGAGTGATCTGAGCTGGACCCTAAGCAGTGAGTTTCTCCAGTATCTTCCTCGTAAGTGCCCACATTCAAGACCATTATTCCAAAGATTGCTGGCCACAGTCACCTAAGTAGGAAGTGTTGCCTTTCAAGGCTATGACAGAAAGCAATGCAGACCAAAGTGTTTGTGTTTAGTTTTCTGGCTGACATACGTGACCTGTGGAGCCAAGGCCAACTTGCTGCCTGCTATTTCTTCCATATGTCTCTTTAGACACTCTTGCTCCTCCTTTCTCCCTCCCAGGGAGCATCTGTGCTTTTTTGCTGTTTCCAGCAGTTAACGTTTGACACAGCTTGCTCTTACTGTCTTGTCTACATATCCCTTCTCTCTTTAGACTCCTGATGTAACTACGGTTGGTGCTTTTCAACCTGGGCTGGTGTGCAAATCTCAGGGTTAGTTGTGACTGCAGGCTAGGCTTCAAAAATTAAGTGCTTTGTTAGAGTCCTGTCTGAGAACTGGAGAAGGATCGAATGTGTCCACTATTCAACCATCCATTTCCCTGGAGTTTCATAATATCCACCTGTTCTTTCGTTTCCTTACGAGAAAGGATGGTGGGGTTAGAGAGGTACAAATTAGCACATCTTGTTGAGACTGTGTTTAAAAATATTCGTTGTCCATCTGTGTGGAGAGAAAAATCCATTTCTGTTAACATGGTTGTTATCCTTCTGACACTTGCTGTCTGCAGCACCCAACTTGGAACGAGTGTTGGAAGAAGGGAAGAGCTTTACAGCAAGTGGACCAGTGCCTAAATTTGCCTGGGATCAGTAAGAGTCAATACCAGAGAGTGAGAGGGAAGTTTTGGATGCAGTAAGGTGGCAGAGGAAGGGGAAATATTTGTAATGTTCTCCCTTCCCACCCCCAAATGCCACTGGAGACAAAACCTACAATGGTATGGTGCCATGCTTGGGGCGCAGTATCTAACAGGGCTCTATTAAGTGAGTGCTGACTGGTATATTACTGGCCAAAGAAGGACTAGAAAGGGAGGTTTTGCAGAGAACAAGCACTGCTTTGACCACAGATTGGCATCTGCTTGTCTTACAGAGCTCCTTAAAGGTCTGGTGGCAAGAGTGCCAGCCTTTCCCCACAGCCACTGACTTCAATTCCATCACGCTTGGACACTGTCTCTGTGATCCTCTTTTACTCTCTCTGACAATGGCAGACAACAGAAAGCAGCAGAGATGTGAAGGAATCTGGCTGTCCTCTCATCTGAGGGTGGCTTTGGTCATCAGGCCAAATCCAAGAAAATGGCTGGCATGGAGTGCTGGTAAATCCCTTTGTGAACAGGAAGACTGAGAGAGGGGGTAACAGCTAGACAGGAGAACAATGAGCAGCTCTACGCCGTCCCTCTGCCACCCCCTGCAAGGCACCCCCGACAAGAGCCACTCAGCCCATTTTAAACGTATTGCCTGTCAGCTTCCTTCAGCAGCAATGAAGCACTGTGAAAAGCACTCACTGTGTCTCCCACAACTCCCTCAAACACCTGGGACTTGACTTCCTAACTGTGTCTGTGTGCTGGGTTAGTCTTGCTGCTATGGCAAGGGAGAAATGCAAAGCAGCTGTGGCAACAGAGACACTGGAGAGAAACAGCAGGCAGCAAACCATGCTTGGCTGTGCAGTCCAAGTGTGCTTGACACAGTCCATGTGCACTGCGCTCTGTCACAGCCTCAAAAGGCAATGGTGTCCCTACCTAACTCTGGCCTGCGGTGGCAGACTCTCTCGGGACAGACAGTGGTCGGTGAGGAAGGGGGATGCTGTCTGTGTAAGGCCGGTAGCAAGATCTGACAGTCTGAGTGGAGCTGAGCAACATCTCCATTACCACACACAGATACAGGTGATATTCCAGGACCTCTCTGCACTGCAACTGTGGGACAATTAGAGAATGCAAAACCTTTAGCCTTAGCAAGAGTTTAAAATTGTTCTGTAACATTTTTATTGGCTATTTATGACTTTGTGTGATACCACTGTAGTTGGGACTGGCATGCTGCAGCCTCAGGTCTGCATATCTTCCTTCAGCAATAACCAGAAGGCAGGTGACAGTACCTGCCATGTCATTCTTAGGGCTACTTGCAATTTTCATCTTCATTTTGTAGCCTGGGGTTGATCAAAAAGGGAGCCTGAAGGAAGCTTACAGACCCAAGCCACCAAATGTGAGGACTTTTCAGTGCAGGCTGGCTTGTGTGTAAGTGTTGGTTTGCCCAGGTGCTGGTGAATAGACCATAATCATCTTCCTCATTGTGAACCCAACAAATCTGTGCTTGCTCTGAGCAGGCTTTAGCAGGGGCAGTGTTCGCCTCTACAGATGCTGGCACAAGGTGTGAATGTCCCCTTCTCCCTTCCCTTTGCAGACCCATTTTCATGATGCTCCTGTGCCACACACAGGACAGTTGTGAGGCAGGAGTTGGGGCAGAGGGCTGGAAAGGCTGTTAAGGGCACCTCGAGTAGCTATTCCCTTTCCATATGTACATCCATCTTCAGAATGGCTGGGATGGGCGGGCCAGCTCCTGTCACCTTCCTCTGCTTTCTCCTGTCCAGAGCATGAGAAAATAATGGAAGTACCCAAAAGAATGTGTATGGGCTGGCTTTGGTTCATCAAATCATGTAATAAATTCCCTGAAGCACAGTGTCAGGAGTGCTGGAAAACTTCACCCTGGCTGGAGATGATTTCCATATAGAAAAAAGCCATCCAGTCACAGAGCAGTAGAGAACTGTCTGAGCTCCTCACCAAATTTAATGATCCTAAAGAGGCTTGGCAACGTTCAGTGAGAACCTCAGGGGATGTTTGGCAGGCCAAGGCACTGAGGGTTACAAACCTGGGCAGCCAAGGCTTTTTCCTTCTGCGGAGGCCAGATGGGAAGGCCTAGCACCTCTGACTAGGTGCTAATGGGACACTGAAGCTGTTTGTAGCAATGTCTATGCTGGCTTGCCAAGCATCTTGAAGCATGAGTCACCTCTTCCTGAATCATGCAACTGGCCTACAAGTTATTAATATTTATTTTCTGACTGAAAAGAGGAATGACCTGCCTTTACTTCCAAAACTTTGGATCTGTAGGATTAATTCCAGTGATGCTTACAGAATTTTCTTTGCATTCACGAAAACTTTGTTTTGTTGTCTTTGTGTTGCTTTTCCCGCTTTAAAATTAAAATAAAAGTGAGGAGGTTTTTCTTCTCATCACAGAGATCCAAATCCTGAAGGACTCATCAGCTGTTAGGAGATTTACTATAAAACCCCAAGGATTTGCAGTGGTTATTGAGCAGCCATATGCTCAGCTCAGTGCAGTGCCCTTTTGCACTTCTGACCAAGCTGCCTGTCTGTCCACTTTAAAGCTCTCCCTGCTGGCAAGAGTTTACATTAGCTCAGCTACAGCAAGGACATCAGACTTATTCCCTATTTGCCCTTTTCAGTATTCACAAATAAAATTTGTCCAGCATGATAGATGCAGTCGCTAGTGGTGTCTAAAAAGCTCATAACTGAGGATGCAACAAGCCAAGATGGAAGCAAATCTCCAGTCAACCCCATGAACTACTATATGCTGGAAAAGCTTCTTGGAGATTCATTCTGCTAACAAAAGCCCTGGCTTTTCTTCACATTTTCCTTCACTTAAGTGGGGAGGACAGAAGAGCTGCTCAGATGTTCACCTGAAAACACTTAGAACCTAAAACCTCCATGCTTTGTTTTGGCGGCGAGAGCAAAAAGCTGTCATACGTCCTCTTCACCTTCTCCTTGGAGGTGCAGGATTGTGTCTCTGTGGCGCAGAACTGATCTCACGGTTTGGTAAGGCTGAGTGTGTAAGGGCTAAAGCACAGCAGTCAGTGGGTCATCCATCCTATTTTTAGGCATGCACTCTCTACCTGAAGCACACTTGGTTGGCTGCTGGTGGTGCGTAAAACCCGGAAAGCCAGTAACCTCTCTCAGGTCATGCTCTCATGGGTGATGGATGGGGTGAAAGGTACTTTGCAGTCTCCTGTTGTCGCCCAAAATCTTGTAAAGCCTCCAGAAGGAAAAGCAGGGCAAGGGGGAGGCTTTGCAGGAAGCTCAGAGCTCTGGCAGATCGTTTGTTTCTGCTTAATTGCCAAGGATATGAACCAATTGTTGACGAGGCTCTGCAAGTGCGAGAGAAGGGAAGTGCCCTTTCCCACCTTCTCAACCTGCTCGTGGTTGCGTAAGCCTCCAAGCGCAGAGCCGGAGGTTGCCATGCCAACTTGCATAGTTCCTCCCATCCACCTCCCCGTCTGAACAATGCCGTGGGCCTGAAGGAGCGGGAGTCCATCCTAAAACAAAGCAAACGATCGATCAGACCGGCAGCAGAGGCTCTACTCCATCAGTGGAGGACCCTGAGCGCTGTGTGTACCCATGGCCCTTGTGCCACCGATGAGAGACTGCACCAGAGCAACTGGATTGCAGCACTTCTCCTTCCATGTCCCGAGGGCTTTACCTTTGCTGCTGAATTTGGTTTCAAGACCTCATTGACAGCACAAAGTCTATGCTGTTACCCATCAAAGGAATCACAAGTTCAGCATGAGTCTGTGTGCCTCCTTTCCCTTCTGTAGCATTAAAATGAAGTGCCTTTCAAAGGCATCGGGAAGGAGGAATCACTATTTCCAGGGGCTTATATAAACTGTCTTCAAGTGCAAAAGTGGAAAAACTTGAACTCCTTAGCCTCTTCCCCTAGCCCCTCCTTTAAGCAGGACACTAAATGGACCTAGGTTGTATGGTAAAAGGGTCAAGCCCTTGAGAGAGAACAAAAAAGCAGTGTGCCTTAGGTCTATACTGTGTGGAACAGGCTGGCAGATGAAGCAGCTCCCTGCTTTTGCATTTTGTCTTATTTAGCAGCAATTTCCAGCACAAATTCTTATAGTTAGCCCCTTTCCCATCTTTGTTTGACCTCCCACATAAACCACAAACCCTTTTCTCTACACTCCAGCAATACCAGGAATGGAAATCCTGACGAGTTAGTTTGTCAGTAATTAAATTTGTCCCTTCTGTTGGTTTCACAGATGCAGTTGCCCTCTGGTTCGAAGCAAAGTGCAGGTCAGTGCCAATGGGAGCCTTTAATAATCTGGTAGTCTGACTGGGCGCTGAAGATGGAAAGTTTTCTTGTTAATTGGACTGTTGTGTAATTATCTAAGAGGAACAAGCTCCTCTGGACAGAGGAATGCTGGGAGTGTGCAGTGTGATGAAAAAGGTAATAGATAAATTTATATTCCTGTACACATCCTCTAAGCCTTCAGCCAGAACAAACACATAGAAGATGCCTTAGATCTTATTTCCTTTGACTCAGCAGCTCGCTTTGTCATTTATACCAGAGAAAAAAAGGCACTTTGATAGGCTTTCATGTCAGAATGATCTCTCTTTACATTGCTGAAACTGGGGTGCCAGGCTAGCACAGCCTGAGCAGAGGACAGGAAAGGCTGGTGCTGCCCTCCTGCTTCTGCTGGACAGGGCTCCAGGGGGATTGCTCCAGCCTTGAAATCTGGCCCCTGAGGAGGCAGGCAACAGCACTACTGGCTTCATACAAACAAGACCTGATTGTAGCTGTTGCTAAAGAACCTGCATTTTCCTGATTACGATCATCAGAGAGATTCACAGGCACAGGAACCATGTAGGTTCAGGAAAATTCTTCAATTTCACATTAACGAAAGAGGCCCAGTCAAATTTGACCCCTGTCAGTAAATATGTGCAAATGCAGAAGCTTTAAGCAGAGTTCTGATTTTTTTAGTTAAAAAATAAGATGACAGTCATTTCCACTGCAGAGAAAAACCTGACCCTGCAGCACCCTGAGGGTCTCTTTCCTCTTATCTAGTTGGTTTTAATCTTGCTGTTTTTAAGCCCATTTTATGATTTTGAGGACCATATACTTGTAGAGAGATTGTAGCAGGCAGCACTGCCTTTTAAAAACTGGGCCAAAGCAGTTCTGTTCTCTGGTTCCTTTCAAGAACGCAGATGAGGTTATTGACATGTGCATTAACTGTACTTCCCAGGAAGGTTTTGGTGCCCTGCAATGAGTTTGTTATACACACATCTCTGTGTGCTGTGTCACCTCCTGGCCATACCGATGATGCTGGGGACTGGGGTCTGTTTCCAGTTGTGCTGCCTGAAGGCTATTATTTGTGTGGCCCTTTGCAGACAGATAAAACTCATTCTGCTCATGCTCTGAGCTAGCCAAAAGCTATATAATCTCTCACCAGGACCACTCAGCAGCTGGCTCATTAGTAATGGCTGCTCAGTTTTCAGTTAGTTTGAAGTTTGGGCCCGGGGAGCTTCAGTCTGGGGATGCTTACTCTGAGTAACCTGGGAGTAACTGTTTAAAACCTGTATGCACATTCAGTTTTTCCATTTGAAAACTGCTAAAATATTTATGTTCCTGCTGCATAGGAGAGACTGAGCCTAACTTCCTAGATATTTGCAGAACGTGTGGAGATATTAGCAAAAAAGTTACACTGAGAGTATGTAGTATTACCTTATTATTATTATAATGGATTTTACTTTGGTTCTTGAGTATATGATTGCAGTCCTCTGATAGGGGAAAACAGAACAAGAACAAAAAAGAAATACAAAAGAACAAGCTGTCATTATCTCATGTTCTTCCCTCAGAGTGAGTCCCATTCATCGGCTTCCTTTCAGAAAAAATAAAGGTGTATAATATCTCTCAAATCAAAAGCATGAGGCATTTTTCAATCCCTAACACATTCTTATTTTCTTAATAAAGGAACTGTAAATGCCCAGGTTCTAACATGGGACTGATCCTTTAGATAGAGGAGGGCACAGAAACAATTAACCCTGTGTGAAGACACAGAGCTCTAATTCACATGTTCTTGTTAATAACTGCGATGAAACAAGGTCCCAAATAAAACCTGTGCAGAATCATGCAGATGTAGAGCCAGAGCCACCATGGAGCTTCAAGTTGGTCACCCAAGAAGATCACTTTGTAATAGACAGCTTTAGTGTTCAGGCTCTGGCTCCAGGAAGACAGCCAAGGGAATTGTCTGAGAGATCAGCTTGTCATTGTGCAGTCCACCCATATGGCTTCAAGGAGAAGCACCGGATTTAGAGAAGCTTGGCAGTCAGGCATAAAAAGACATTGGTGTGAGCAGAGCTGTGCTAGAAGGATGTACCTGTAAAGATTAACAGCTCTTGCAGGTGAGTTAACCCTGTTTTCTGGAGGCACAGGTGTAGATTGAAGGTGTTGGTGGAGTATGAAGGAATGTGAGAAACCAGATCCTTAGATAAAATTTTTCTGCCCTCAGCTCACTAGGCAAGAAGAGCTCCTGACTGGGAATGTTTATATTGAACCAGCTGATACCAGATAGTGTGGCCAGATCCAGATTTGCAATTTACACTTCTTAATGGAGACCCAAATAGAGTAGCTGGTCACAGGCAGCACACATGGGATGCAGAGGGCTCTGGCTTGTCAGTCTCTCTTTCATGCATTAGTCATGCACCTCTTCTTGTTCCGTATGTTTTGTCTTTGTTTTTAGCTGCATCTAATGAGGCTTACTTGTGCTTTTGATTAGCAACTTTTTCTGTGAAGTCTTACAGGGCTCTCATCCCCAGACCTCTTCATCTTCTCCCAAATCTTCCTTCCCCTCTGCTCTCCTTAGTTTTCCATATTCCCATTGCAGGTAAAAATGTTTAAGAGATGACCAGCAGCCTTGGTAGGGGGTCAGAATGGGTGGTAAAGAGGATGAGTAAGTACATATCTTGGGGATCCAAGTAACATCACTGGGGACACAGCTGTAGAAATGGCCCAAAAGGAATAATTTTCCTCTGTCTTTTGGAATGTGTCAGTCAGGTGAGAGCTTTTGGGGCCTTTTTGAATGAACCCCTTCCTACCAGCATCATTCAGCATGAGAGACATTTGTTGGCTCCCTCACAGGTATGCAGTTATCTGTGTGGACGCAGGGCTTGGGAGCAGCTGGGGAAATGCGATGCTAAACAGAAACTGGAAATTGTGACATTTACCTACAACCATTCCTTCCTGAAGCACTCTGTAGTCACTGACAGGTGACTGCCTGGCTTGCCCTTCCACTCCAGCAGGATCATAAACTACATGATGGATGTGTTGGGGATTGCTTTTGCTCCATCAGAGCCTGAAAGGCCATAAACAACCCTACCCTGATATTCACCGAGGGCAAGGAAATTAATTGTACACTTCAAGGGCTTTTTCCCCCAGTGTTGTATCCCGAAGTTTTCCAAGTAAGGGGAGGGAAGTTAAGCTTTAATTTTGCTTTTGAGTAGCTTTTCCAAGATGGGGAGAGTTTTCAAAAGTTCAACAGCGAAATAGAAATGAAAGGATGCAATTGGAAAGGAAGGGGACTAAAAATGCAGGTTCTTCTAAAATATATTTCATTAAAATGTAATAAAAAGCTGATTCACAAGAAATACAGCAAAGAAGAGGTGACTTGAATTCATTCTTCACAGAAATGTTTTTCCATTTTGCAAGGATCTCAGTAAATACTATTAATACATTCTAAACCCTAGAATGCTGAGAAATTACAGACGTGCACTAATTCGGTGACAGGACCAAGAATAAAAGTCAAACCACCACTTTCTAAATTGTATGCCTTCTCCAGCTGCATTTTCTCGAGTATTACTGTTCTCACTCATAACTAATGATCATTAGTTATTTTCCCAGTCACTGTAACACCCCTGGAGAGCCCTCCACTGAGTTTAAATGCTGGGATGGGGAGCTACGGATAATACAGAGGCAGTAACAGATCAGCTGCTCATCTATTTACTGCTCAGAATATGACTCGGTACCTGCAGTTTACTGGCTCACGAACTTTTCAGCACTGTTGGAAGGGAGGGGCACCAAGCAGGAGGGATGAATGTGGGAGGGAGAGAGGGAAGGAAGGTGAGGGGGTGGAAAAATGAGTCTGCCTTACTGAATAATGAGAGTGAAAAGGAATGGGAAAAGAGAGAGAAAAACTGGTTTAAATATTTAATCTCCATTGCATCTGTTTTTGAAGAAGAGACAAAAGGCTTGGAACATCTTTTGTCTTGAACTAATTCTGACCAGAGATGAACGGCATGTGATTGTCACTTCTGTCATTTGCCTTGAGGTGGAGAGAAACAGATTGGTCCTGCTGCATCAGCCCAGCACATCAGTCTCTGTCTCCAGCCGCAGTGAGTGCCTGAAGCTGCAGAAGGTATTAAATTACTCATGACAGTGAAACTTGTCTTCATGAGCCCACATCGCCCTGCTCCTGGTGCCAGCATGGTCAGCATGTGTGCTGCCCAAGAGCTGCACTCTTCTTTGGAGAAGGAAACTCTTTGGAGAGGTTTGAAGAGCAGTTGTGCCTCCACAGACAGAAAGTCACTTCATTTAGGTCTTCACCATTTGAAACAGGTGGTTAGTGCAACACATATCAGCTATCATTTCCTCTTGTCTCTCCCCATTCCTCTGTACATCTTTCTTCCCAGCCTCTTTCTGCCACACTCTTTCACTTCCCCTGACTCACCCTCTGTAGTTCTCCACTCTGCTCACCCACGGTTTAGGCAGGGCCAAAAGCCACACAGCTGCCTTGTCTACCCATCACAGCTGCACAGGTTGCAGCACCTTCCCCAGCTGAGGCAGCCCCAGGGATGAGCTGGCAGGACCTGCATGCCAGCACCAGAGACAACAGCCACGTGTGCCAATGGCCATTGCATCAACAAACCACAGAAGCACAGAACAATTTCTTTTGGAAGGGACGTTAAAGATCATTTACTTCCAAACCCCCTGCCATGGGCAGGGACACCGTCCACCAGACCGCGTTGCTCAAAGCTCCAGCCAACCTGGCCTTCAATACTTCCAAGGATGGGGCATCCACAACTTCTCTGTAAAACCTGTTTCAGAGCCTCACTACTCTCATAATAAGTTTTATTTTTTTCCTTAAATCTAATACAAATTTCTCCTTTTCCACTTTGAAATCATTATCAGTTGTCCTATCCCCTCTCCTTTTCTGTAGGCTCTACTTAGGTCCTGGAAGTTGCTATAAGTTGCTTTTCTTCTCCAGGAAAGGAGAGACAGTCTCTCAGGCTGTCTTCATAGGAGAGGTGCTCTCCATCCCTTTCATAATCTTTGTGGCCCTCTAGGCCCACTCCAACAAGTCCATGTCCCTAGTATGCTGGGGCCCCCAGAGCTGGATGCAGCACTCCATGAGAGAGCTCTCTCGTGAGAGTCGAGTAGAGGGGGAGAATCCCCTCCCTTGACCTACAGGCCATGTTTGTTTTGATGAAGCCCAGGATAGAGAGCTGTGATTGCGCATTCATGGGTCACGTCAAGCTCCTCATCACCAACACCTTCAAGTCCTTCTGCCCCGGGCGGCTCTCAATCCATTCCCTGCCCTGCCTGTATTTCTTCTTGGTACCACTCCATGCGCAAGATCGTGGACTTTACCTTATTGAACTTCATGAGGTTCACAGGGGCTCACCCCTCAAGTCTGTCAAGGTCCCTCTGGATGGTATCCCTTCCCTCCAGCCTGTCACTCAGCAAGGCAGGCACAGCCCTTCATAGCAGTGGTGGCTCTCTGTAGCCACTGCCTGTCATCCTCCTAAACAGCCTTAGGCCGGATAAAAACCTCATTTAGGCTTTCTTTATACAATGGAAGAGTGGGAGGGAGAAATGCCTTTAGAGAATAATACGTTGCAAGCCTGGTTTTTAAACTGATAAATATCTGTAAGTTTTAAGAAAAGCTGATGGTTTCTGACTAACCAGAGGAAACTGCTGAGACTGGGAACTTCTTTTGCTTTGGCAGAAACTTTGTCTCTCTTATTCACTTATTCTCTTTATAACCCTCAAAGCAAAGAGATGTTGCCATCCCTACTCCTCAGATGAGGGCAGATGTAACGTGATTTCTCCAGGAGAGCCACTCATGGCATGTCTTTGAAAAAGTAGGGATTTTTTGAGCTCTGGTCTCCTGAGCCCTGAGGGAAAGCATGAAACCCAGCTTTTTGTCAACTCCTTAACTGGGAGCACACCAAAAGAAATGAAATGAAAAACACCAGCCCAAAAAGGTACAACAATGTCTTTCAAGCCTCTGAAGCCCCACAACTAGCAATTATCTTTCAAAAATTATTACTTCAAAAGTAATTTATTATTTTACTAGCTGTTCAATAAGAAATCAAATCAAGCTAAGGTGCCTAGTTAAGTATGTCCTTATTTTATTTTGTTATCCTTTGAGGAACTTGATTGGTTACTTGAAATGCTGGAGAGAATAGCTGAGTAGGAGTTTTAGCTGGGTGAAGCCAGCTAGCCAAGAGTTTTGCTTTTGGTTTACAAAAGAGCTTGAGTAGGCTGAAATTCCACGCTGATGAGATGGTCTCCTCTATGACTACACTTTTCTTGGTAGAGAACTTAGTACACTTGACATGTGAGCTATAGGGATGAAAGAGGAGTTTATTTTCCATAGCACTACAGGATTTCACTTTTTGTGGCAAAAAGGATTTCAGGGATTTCACTGGGTTTTGTGGCCATTCTTGCTCCTATGGCAAGGATACCAGGATGCTGGTCACTCTTTTTGGATCTAAAGCTGACAAGAGCTAACAAGACACCAGAAAAGGTCCAGGTTTGATCTGAACTAATGACTTAGAAATGGGAAGCATCACATCTTATGTCAAAAATTTGTCTGAGCCACAAAAGTACTCCCCCACCTTTTGCTAAAAGGCTCAGGAGCTGACAAAGGAGACCTGGTACTGTGGTCTAAAAAGAGTTCAGTTCTGCTCATGACCCAACACCAGTTCAGTACCGCTGCAATGTTTCAACGGCGTTCTGCAAAGTCCTGCCCTTTCTTCCTAAATAGAAAGTTGTTTGCAGGATCTGCTGCTGCCCAGATTTGATCAATGTTGTTTTGCCTTTGTGTTAGCCTGTGAGTCCCCAGATGCACATCCTGCTTAGGACGACCGTGACCCTGACTTCAGTGGGAGCTGCTTCCTCTCACAGACAGTTCCAGCTGGACTCATCCCACAGCCTGTGCTGCATCCTTTGAGGTCTGTGGGCACAGAGACACTCAGGCGTGTCAGGCTATGCCTGCAACAGCCGTGGAACCCTCCTCAGTGCTCGCTCTGGATGGCTGTGGATGGGTTCTGTGCAGCAGCAGCAGCAGCACGGGCAAAGGAGGGAAGCTTTATTCCAAGGGCGGCAACAGAAACGTCCCTGTGCTCTGAGGAGAAGGAGGGGAGAAAGCGAAGCGTCTTAGAAATTCCTCAAAAGCTGCAGGAATTGGTGAGGTGAGGAGGTTTCGAGATGATACATACACGGTAGTTGAAAGAATCTTTGTGTTCAACAAAGAGTAAATTTCTCAGGGAAAAAAAAAAAGAGGGAGAACTGTGGGAGACCTGAAACTGCGTTCACGTTTGGATGACTGTGCATCCTTTCCATTTTCTTATTGTCAAAATATCTTGAAAATCTCAGTGTTTTTTTTCCTTTCCTGCCCCACCCCCAATTAGGAGTTTAAAGAGGGAAAGGCTGAAGTATTTAATTTCATATCTTTCAAAATCAAACTTTTTGATATATTTTAAAATAAACTCATATATCTAAACTATTATTTCAGCTCAAAAAGGAGAAGAAATTCAAGTCAATAATAATGAAATAAACTGCAAACGCAATGTCTCACTTGGGGTTGAACAAATGCCTTGAGTTCACCCTATTTTTAGTTTGTTTCTCTTTTTTTCCTGTTCCACACACTTTCAGTTTGTTTGACCTTTTTTAACATTTCTGTTACTCATCCCTAGTTTAGATTTTTCATTTATTTAAATATTAGTGGGAAAACAACAGTTACTCATTATTCTTATTTCTTCATCAAACCAACCAGCCATTCTAATGCAAATGTCTTGAAGTTGAGCAAACAGGGGAAAGCATTCCATACAGCAAAAGATTTGTAGAAATTATGGACAGAAAGCCCTTACCTGGGGAATGAGTCAGTCTGCTGCTGTCTAGCAGAAAAAATCAGCATGGAAGTATAGAGCTTTTAGAAACAGCTAATGAATTTACAGCTTGCAAAGTAAATGAATTCTCTGTGTCTCTCATACACATACAGTAACTCATTCCCCACACATGCATACGTACAGGTCTCTGGTGGAAAGACAGGGAATGTGCAGCCTGCAGTGCACATGAACTTTCTGTTTAGAGGAGAAAAGATTTTTCCAATAGGCACAAAATCCCACCCCCTCAGCACCCCTCCTTCCCCTGTGTCTGACACTGACTTCAAGGGAGGAGTTGAGCCAATTATCTGTGAGTCCTACAGAAGGAAAATCTGCAATTTGCCAGTAGTTGTGAGAGAGAGAGGGAGAAAGGGAGGGAGGGAAGGAAAAAGACTCAACTGGCAAATGTAAAGAAAAGCCCCTTCTGTCCTAGAGAGAGAATATTTTCAAGCAAGTATCAGACCAGAAGAAAAGAAGCTCGTGGGGAGGGATGAGCCAGGCAAGATCTGGGGAAGCATAAGGTCACTGTAGACAACTCCCATGCCCACCCTGATCTTTCTGCAGAGGATCTGAGGCGGCACAGAGGCAGGGTGGGCCAGCTGGATGCCCCCACTACCCTGCATGCATAGGTGCTGCTCCTGAAAATCTTTCCCCACAGCAGAGCCTACGAAGCACAACTTGGAAGAAAAGGCAGTGGGAGCGGGAGAGACTCTGCCTCTTCTTTTCTTGAACTGAGCCTGTGAGGAAAAGAGCTCATCTGCCCAAAGGGAAAAGCTGTCACCAGTTCTGAGACTCTTCTTTAACCTATGTCAGTTTCCTGATCCAGTACTTACATCCATGGGGGAACGCCCTCTGGAGCCCTGCGGTCCTTCCTAATCCTGCTAAGATCTTGGGAAATACTGGAGAAGAACTGAGCCCAGAACAAGCAACGTGGGATCCACAGAACAACAGCCTTTTACAACAGCAGCCACTTCAGTTTAAAATTATCAGCTTCATCACACTGCACCGAAACCTAGGACTGCTCCTCCAAGGAAAGAGAGGTAAGAAACCAGCACGGAGTTTGGGGTGAAAGTAGGAAAGAAACATCCCACTGGAGTGATTTTCGTGTGCATGAAAATTACAGGGACACTAGTAGTGATTAAGAAGTGACAGGTCTGTTATGCATGATACAGTTTGTGCCTGCTTATATCCTTTTTAGCTGGGTACAGTGATTAACCCTGGGGTGGCAAACAGAGACACAATCAGCAGCAGGAGACGGGAGTGCAAGGCAGGTAGTTCAGAAGTCTATTCATGAATGGGGAGTGGTAGGGAGAGCATACACCCTGATGGGAGGATTGGAAAACTAAGGTGCAATAGCTCTGGGCAGGTTGAATAAAGAGTATCTTCCTAGATACCTCCCTTGGGGTGCTCAGGATCAAATTTGTCAGTACCTCACCGGAATTCAGACAAGTGCTCTCCAGAGCATACAAAAGCAGGTTCATTTTCATTCACTCTGATGCCTGCCTATAAAAAGAGCAGTGGTGGTTAGCAGGTAGAGGATAACACAGGGAGTCAAGAAAAAGGGGGTTTAATGTTGGTTTTGGACCGTGGTTTCAGCTCTTTCTGGGCAAATGAGCCTTTCCCTTTATTTGGTGGAGATAACATTAATTGCCAGTATTTCTATGACATTTTGAAATCCCTGCAGTGTACCAATATAAAATATTAATACAAACTTTCTAGCATCAAGCCAGTACACAAAGCAGAAGGTACCACTGGGAATTAATCTATGCTTAAGCATTTAATAAACTGGAAGGAAAAGATGTAGATTAAAGCCAGCTGGAGGTTGTTTGTCTCCTCATTCTCTTCTGATTGATTTTGCTTTACTTAGTACATGAACATGTGGTCTCTCTCTGTTTCCTTTCTTCTGTCTTTAATCTTTTTCACTGTATGAGCCCCTGTGCTCCCCCCTGCCACTCCTGGGTGTCAAGGCTGAAGTTTCATTCCTTTTCTGAGGAGGAAAGAACTCAGGTTGTGTTAAACTAGATAAAAACTGGACTGAGGGGATAAGAAGAGAAGCCACAAAACACACATATAAGCTCCCAGTGCAACGGCACCGCTCTGAGTCAGGTTTGCAGCAGAGGTGATGAGTAGCAACTCCATGAATCAAAGTGCTGAAAAGCATATTTTGACTTTGGGTGAAGTGAAATGCAGTTAAGAAAGCACAGGAGTCCTTTTGACTGAATGCCTTGACAGGTGGAACAAGGACACTGTAAAGTGATCAGGTCCCTCAGCACACATGTTCTGTACAGGACATAAAAGATATTAACACAAAATGCATACCTGTGCTCTCTCCCAGATGCTTTTGCACTGAGTTGTACAAAACTGCTGCATAGCAGGTGTAAACCACACAGCCCACTTGCCCTCATGCAGCTACACCGGTCCATCACAGTCTGAAGAGCTGCCTCACCTCTGGATACGGGTCCTGGGCAGTAAAGTAGTTTGCAGTTTTTACAACTAATCTATTTCCCTGCTCTTCTTTGCCAAATAAATAAGCCTGACAGAGTGAAAGGAAGCATTTTTTTGTCTGCCAATGGATGCAAAATAGTATTGGACTGGCTATGTGGGATAGTGTACATGGCAGTGTTTCAGAGACTGAATATGGTATTTCTGAGCTATTGGAGATAGGTCCTGTGGTAAACAAAACAGAGGGTCCAGTTCAAATACCAGCTGTTCTCCTTGCTGTCATCCCTGCCACAGTAATCCCAACAGTACCATAATTCTGCATGCATGTGTCCATCCAAAGTTGTCCTCTGGCATTAATCTTGCTCTAATATCAGGCTGCGCTGCCCTCTGAATGTAATTCAGAATGTAAACTACTCTGAGGAGAGCATTGCATTTTCTTTTGTGCTTTAGGTAGGGCTGAATTTGCCATTGTCGTGCTGCAAATTATAGCAATAATAATAAATAGTCATGTCTTGCTCTTTCCTTGGGCTATAGCACAGAGCTTGTAACAATGCTGGATCAGAGTTCCAGAGACTTCTTTATTTAGCAGTGACTGTATCTTCACTGGTGCTTTGGTGCTTTAGCACATGTTAAACAAAGTAAAATATTTTAAGCTCTTCACTGAGATAATTGTCAGCTACATAAAAGCTTGGGAGATAAAATTCACTCAAGGGAAAGATAGGAATCCAGATCTGGACCCAGAAATGCTATTTCAGTGTACATAAAGTACTCACATTGTAATATTAAACAAACAACACCTAAGTTAAATAAATGGCACAGTGGGAACTTGATTATTCTTTAATAAGAACTTAGTAACCAAAATAAACTCTGTCCCAAATGTGCCTCCTTTGCTGTAACAGTCAGCTTTCCCCACACAGGGGCTGTATTTTTCTTTCAGCACAAAATTCATTTGAACGGTACACGAAAAAGGTCTGAGCAGCACTTTTTCTTTCCTACCAAAGTTTCCTGCATTTGAATGCTATGTCTAAATGCAGTCTCCAGGGTCTCTAGATTCATTTAAGATGTCAGGGGTTGGAAATCTTGTCTAATAGCTATTTAAGATGGCTGTCCTTCATCTTTTCGCCTACTTGTACTTAGCACTCATGCTTAGCAAAGCCAGTGGCACCCACAACATATGTATGTATAAATACTGGAGCTCCTAAAAAATCTGTTTTTCTGCAGTTCTACCCATTGATGACCATCCTGCAACAATGATAGTTTGCTTATAGGGACTTCCCACACTACCAAGTCCAAACAGCAAAATTAAAATCTGATTTTTAAAAGGTCATTGGAGGCACAGATCTTTGAATTTATCCTCAGCCAGTCTATTTTGTGGCTCACACTCCCTGCATCAGCAATGAATATTGCATGGGATCAGCTATTTAAAGTTACTGAGATGTCTAGCTTGCACTGATGTTAAGGATGATTTTTGTTTCTGTCTGACTTTTCACTGATCTCAGAAAATGAGTATTATGTACAGCTCCTATTTAGGCAACCAAACGAAGCGATCTAGGTTCCAATGGCAGCTGCAGTGGCTGTAATATATTGGGGAATCTGACCTCTGTGTTTATGTATCTAAATGAGAACCAAGTTCTACTGAAAAATCTGGTAATGTGTAAGTGACACAGATGGTGGGAAGGAACCTGGCGTCTCAGTTGAAGTGCAGCTGATAAATTCAGCCTTTGATGTTTAAATGTAACAGCAAACTACAATTCAAAAGCAAGTTATTTTCAGTGTAAATGCCTTAATTTTTACATCTCTTTAAAAGAAAAGAAAGAAAACAACAATAACAACAACAATAAAACAAAACAAAACCAAACCAAAACAAAAAAACCCGCTCTCTGGAAATGAGACTGAAAAAGTTTAAGCATTTCCAGTGAAAAGATTTCTGTATGGACCATTGATTACTCAGCTCTGCTATGCAGGACTATGCTACAGAGTGCTCTTTGGCAACCTTGTGGTGAGGAGCTTCCTTACTTTATCTTCCATTTGGTTTCTGATCCTTCCCCCAACTCTGCTATTTCCTCTTTCAGGACCAAGCAATGATGAAGACTATGTCTGGTGGAAACTGCAACCTGAACGTGCCAGCCAAGAACTCGTACCGCATGGTAGTGCTGGGAGCCTCCAGGGTGGGGAAAAGCTCCATCGTCTCGCGCTTCCTCAACGGCCGCTTTGAGGATCAGTACACGCCCACCATCGAGGATTTCCATCGCAAGGTCTACAACATTCGGGGAGACATGTACCAGCTGGACATCCTGGACACCTCCGGGAATCACCCGTTCCCTGCCATGAGGAGGCTTTCCATCCTAACAGGTGAGAAAGTCAGGGGGAAGGTCATAAGGACAGACATTAGCTTGAAAAGTGTAGCCTGGAGATGACTGGTTTTTGGGAGATAGCTAAAGAGACTGCTTGATTTGCTGCAAGATGCATTTCTGTAGAGAGAGATTTCCTGACTGGCATTTTCCCAGCACTACAAGGAATGCATTAGCTACAGTGGAGAAGTCCAGTAGGTGAAGGTCTGAAATTGAGATTTTCCCTTATCCATCTACCTTCTCCTCCTGCTTTGTATTTTTACTGATGTCACAAATAAGTGGCTGAATGTAGTTCTGTGGGTATAAAGAGCAGAAAAGGTCAAATTAAGCATGTTGTTATAAGACACGTGCAGTGAAAAACAAATATAAAATGCACAGAAAGGGATTCTAACCAAGAAAACTCCAAGGATTTTTTTTATTCCTAAAATTTCCAGCATGATTTCCTTGATTTAATATTTCAGTAGAAGTCTGCTCTACTTTTACCCTTTCTCCTTAGTTTGCAGCTAACCAAACGTGTTTAAAGGGAAAATTGTGGGATCATTTTGCATCTTTTCACTGTCAAGCCACTCCTTTTGTGAGCTAAACTATATTCTTTAATTAGAAATGTGACAGTAGATATATATTCGGCCACAGCTCACAACAAATCTTCTTTCTAGATTTGCTATCCACCTTTCTAACTGGCCAGTGAGACATGACATTCACATCTGACAAAGCTACAATCCATATTCAGTGAGGTCCTAGAACCAGTTTCTGGGATGCAAATGTGAGTTTTAGCCCCTGAAAGCTCTCTTAACATGTTCCACATGAATGTCATTCAACAGGCGATGATTTGCTTTATTTTCTACTTGCAAAAGGAATTGTAAGTGGAGAAATGTCAAAAGGAAATGCCAGGGGATGTCTCATTTATATATTAGGCTTTTTCCATGGTCTGCTTCTCTTGAGCAAATGCAATGACAGCAGAGCGCACTGAGAAACCTCTCATTCCTTGGTGTGACTTGGGTGTTCAGGACTGATTAGCTGTAAACCTTCAGTTCAGGTGTTGCTTTGTGTATTGTGCAATCAAAGGGCTAAGGCGGAGTGGCTACCAGCTCTCCACTCTTCCTTGTGTCAGAACAGGATGTGTTTTACACGGAGGAACAAATGAAAGGAAGTAAAAAGAAGAGCAATGCACCAGAGCTGACATAGAAAAATGTTTACAAAAGAGAGAAAAACAGGCAATAACTTGCAAGGCCAGAGCAAAATAGGAATGCAACTGGATATGACTGAAGTAACATCATAGCCAAAAGTCTTTTCCACACCACTGTAGAGAGGAGTGGGGAGTTGAATCAGAAGAAATAAAGTACAGCTGAGGGAATAGGTGACAAAGGACCAAACAAAAAATATGAGGAGGAGATGGAAATAAAAGAATTGCTTTTTTAAAAGTTGCTCCTCTGAAACTAGCTGTGACCAACAAGCCTTTACAGTATCTTTTTTTTTAATTGCAGGGGACGTTTTCATCCTGGTGTTCAGCCTGGACAACAGAGAATCCTTTGATGAGGTCAAGCGACTCCAGAAACAGATCCTTGAGGTCAAGTCCTGCCTGAAAAACAAGACCAAGGAATCAGCTGACCTCCCCATGGTGATCTGTGGCAACAAAAATGACCACAGTGAAATCTTCCGCAAGGTACGTACTGATGAAGGTGAGAATCTTGTCTCCAGTGATGAAAACTGCGCTTATTTCGAAGTGTCAGCCAAGAAGAACACCAACGTGGATGAGATGTTTTATGTCCTCTTCAGCATGGCCAAGCTACCTCACGAGATGAGCCCTTCCCTCCACAGAAAAATCTCCCTCCAGTATGGTGACACATTCCAACAGAAATCCTTCCGGATGCGCCGAGTCAAGGACATGGACGCCTATGGCATGATCTCTCCCTTCGCTCGCCGGCCAAGTGTCAACAGTGACCTGAAGTACATCAAATCGAAAGTTCTCAGGGAAGGTCAGTCCAGGGAGAGAGAGAAATGCACAATCCAGTGAAGGAGGCTTGCGCTTCTGTCTGAAGACAACATCCACATGCAGTGCCTTAAAAAAAAAATGGTCTGTGGAAGCAAAGAACAGGCTCCTGGGGTTTATTGAGAAAACCCAACATGGAGAAAGGATAACTTCCTGTGGATTCCACTGAGTCACAAATGTAAATAACATCATCCTTGGAGATGACTTGGAAAAATCATACACCTGAGATACAAGTGCATTTTTTTGTCTTTGTAATGTAGTTCCTCTTCATTCCCCTTTCTGTTTGAAAAATACAGTCCTGAGAAGGAAAGACATTTCAACCTTATCGTTACAAAGAAAATTGGTCAAAAATGCACAGAAGGCATCAAGAGTTACCCAGCATGCAGCTCTTGCTAAGAGAGAGGAGGCTATGTGTGTGTGTGTGTGTCTCTGTGTGCCCACGTGCACGTGTGCATGCATGTGTGGAGCTCTCCTTTTAAAAAATGGGACTTGCATTTCAGAGGCCAGCAGTCTTAACTGAGGACTCCCAGACTGGGAGTGGACTCTATATGTGGATGCATGACTTTCACTCACTTCTGAGGGCACCTGCATTAAGAACTTGATTTTATGTTTGTTGGGACAGTTACCATTTGACATTGACATGAATGTTAGTTTGTATTATAGATTTTATTTGGGATTTGGTTTGGGGGGGTTTTTTGTTGCCTAGGGGTCGGTTTTTAGCAAAATCAAATGGCAAGTGCATTTGCTATTAAACAGTGTCTGCTTTCTACCAGTGAAAGGTGGTTTTCATCTGTAACGCTTTCTAATATGTACATTGATTGAAAGTGAATTTGTTCTGCAAAAAGCCAATGCATTTGACTGCTTTGCAAGCCTGGTGTGATGTTGTTTCTCAAAGAGGCCACACCAATTCTGAGTACCATAATACAAATGCCACTCTTTGACTTGCTGGCTACTGGACTAATGATTCCTTCCTCTGCCTTTATCAGCTGAGAGTGACCATACTCATATGTAGAATCAGACCACTTCAGAGGCAGGACTGGATTCTTTTTCAAAAGTAAGAACTGAATGGTTATAGGGCCAGCTCCTTTGCATTTCTTCTGCTGACATGCCTCTAGTAATTTTGTTCATGGTTTCCCTCACTGTCCAGTAAAGGTTGCCTTGATGGAAATGTTTGCACTGCAGAAGTCCTTCAGAAAAGAAGCTTTGTCCTGGCTGTTCAAACAGGATTGAACTGACTGGTCAGATAAATCTGGGACTGTCCATTCACTTCTTTCCTTTCTCAGCCCAGTACAGGCTTACTTATCTTCTGTTCTCTCCCTGTTGTGCTTCTGGCTCTGTTGTTTGATGAGCTCCTCTATGCCCTCAAAGTCCAATAAATTCTCTCAAATGTGAGCTTGCCACTCTTGCTGACTGGAATGAGATGTGTGCACACATATCTGTGGGCAAAGCATGGCCCCAAGACAGTACACAACAGTAGAATATATATGTTATATATACCTCAGAAAGACCTTCAGATATATTGCCCCTCCCTCACCCTCAAGTTCTGTGTTTAGCTACATCTGCCTTACTGTGTCCTGGGCAGAGCTGTGAGCTAGTTTGTGCTATAATTTGACAGGAAACCAAGAATTATGGTTGTCTGTAAAAATTAGCCTCTGGGACTCAAAAGCCCATATTCATTTATCAGCTCCACCCTTCATTGGTACTGTATTGGTAAAATACACTGTCCTTTTATTCCTGTTGCCAGGGCAGCACCTTTCTGACCACATCTCCCTCCCTATCTATAAATATGTACATGGTTTATGATTAAACCTGATTTATTTATTAGCAGTGTCCTGGTTTGGTTTTGTTTTTTGGTTTTGTTTTTTTTTACTTTCTCCAAGAACAATGAGGAAGGTCCTGTATTTATGTTGTGCAGGTGTATCTAGGTAAGTGAGTTCTGGGTTGAGAGTCCTGATGAGATCTCCAGTAAGTTCTGGAAGAGCCTTTTAGGTCCTCCAGACACCAGGGGCTACACATTTGCCTGTTTGGAACAGAACTGTGTCTAGATCCACATCAATCCATCTATCTGTCTACTGATCATCTTTTTGACCATTAACTTACATATACAGATATCTGCAGAGGTAGTCAGTCTGACCTCAAGCTGCCTCCAAAATGAGAGAGCAACTCTGTCCTTCATGCACAGAGCTGACACGTTGATCCCTGGTGCAATTTGACGTGGTCCCTGCAGAGACATCAGTGTTTATCTCAGCAATCTCTCCAGGTTACCATCTGCACCTCCCACTTCTATGAGTCCTGGTCCCTCTGAGCACATCCTCACCACTCCACAGATTCCCCATCCAAGTGCATGACTATGAATGTACCAGTGATCAGGCTCTGGAACCCGTGTGCCATAAGGACATGGAGGGGGTTTGAAGGTGGAGTGAGAAAGGCATGAGTAATGGATATTGGCTGGGTTAAGGGACTCTGGGAAGCTAAATTAGAGCTCCTTGCACTATAAACCATGCACTGCCTTACTGACCCTGGATTCACTCTCCCTGGCCTGCAGGACAAAGCTGAATTTTTAAAGAGCCTTCAAAACCAAGTCTTTGTCTTATAACATTGACCTTACCATTATTTTCCCTGCTTCTCTGCATCTCCACAAACACAATTTTTCCATCTCCACAAAGACACTAGATTTCCACACCCTTCCATATTGTCCTATTTCTTGCCTCTTCCACCATGGACACAAAGCCACCCAGCACAGAAAAACAACATTGCAATGTCAACAAAGGCACAAGTGTAGGGGAGGCTGAAGACCAAGGAGCAGATATGCTGGATCCCACAGAAAGGCCAGTGAGCCCCAGATGCACAGTCCAGTTTGCCCAGCCAATGCTCAAGGTGAGAAGCATCTGAGAAGCTGGTTGGGAATGAAGGTGAAGTAGCATTACAGTTACCCACAAAAAAACAAATGGCAATAAGCAGATAAATCTTATTAAAGTAATCCTAGTCTTCTCACTTCATTTTGTTACTGGTGGTAATTGCTTTTGAAGTTAGATTTTCATGCTCCTGAGGCCTTTTTTTTTTCTCTTAATGTATCATTATAGTAATTCTATTAATATCTAGATATTATTTGGGCTCTAAAAGTGCTTACAGCACCTAAGCCAGACAGTGTGTATATCAGTTGTTTATTCACAGTTAGCAACCAATATGTCCTGTGGAAAGGGCTGGGACTGGGAAACAGAGAGCAAGGCTACCTTCCTGCACAGGGGACATATGGTAAGGCAGGAGGAGGAAAGGGGAATTGTTTCTTCCCTGATAACCACTGAATGCATCTGGCTGTAGAACAGGACTGGGAATAGCTTTATGGAAAACTCTTAGTGTGTGTGTTCAGAAACTGAGAGACCCTGAAAGGAGCAAAGAAGAGACCCACAGCCAGGTCTCAGAGGTACCGGCAAGAGAAATAAGAGAAACCACCTCTTTTCTCTCTTTTTTTTTTTTTTCCCTTTGAGATTCAAGGGACCTGCATGGAACTTACTGCAACCCAAGAAGTCCTGAGAATGCACGGGACTAAGGGCAGGTCTGGAGGAGGGAATCTGCATGGAAAAGATGCTGAGAACACGTGTACCCTTACTTGGTCTTACCTGGTGTAATTAAGTTGCTTTATTCCAACAGCTACCTCATCCTACATTGCAGTGTATAAACCCCAGCACTAGTGATGGAAAGCCTCTCTTATGGTTTTTGTCTATTTACTTTCAGGACAACAAGCAGGGACCTGGCTGAGGTCACAGCCTCAATCACAGCCCTGGAACAAGACAAGACTGAGATTTATTTTTTATATTGCTCAACACAGCAAGAAAGTCCTTGTCCTGAAAAAATTACAAGACAACACATAGGAGCTACTATAAATATTGGCAAAAATCTAATCAAGTCACAGGGTCAGTACAAATCAGGAAGGAAAGAGTGATCATGGTGAATTAAGTAAAAAACAAACTGAGGGTGGGAATGACAGAACAAAGGCCTGTTTTGACATCCAAAAGATTAAATTAGGCTTCTGTTCCGACGGATCCCCAGGAGAGCTGCTGCCACCAGGCCAGCCTGGTGCTAGAGAGAGGCTTTCATGGGTCAGCCTCACAAAGAGCATTGTCTTCCTGAGACCCTGGGAGACAATACATCTGATTGTCTGAGAGGTCAAAGGCCTATTACAAAGGCAAGTAGGAAATGGTGGGATAATTTTTTAAAGGGCAGCAGAAGAGAGCTTCAAAAGGGGGCTCACAAAGGTAGGGTGGTAAGAGGAGGTTGTCCAGGTAAATAATCGAAAATATAGGCTAGAATGTAAGCTGTAAAATGTACCTTTCATCTTTATTTCATACTTCTCTACACACAAGTCAAAAAGAAGACATTTTATTTAGCCTTTTTGTCCTTCCTCAAATGTTAGCCACTACTTACTGCTGTGTAGAACCCACCCCCCACCTCTCATTACACCTTTTTCTGCCTTAGATTTACTCTCCTGTCATCTACCTTATTATGGACTGCTTTGCTAGCCCTGTCCTAGTGTCTTGGCTAGGGAAGAATGTTACAAGAAGAGGTGTTTTTGAAGTAACTGATGATTATTTGATTTGATTTGAAATCACTGTTACATTCAGGGGTTTTATTAGCATTATTCTTTCTGTGAAATTACATGGTGGCAGGCTCAGATTAAAGGATATCCTTGAAAAATTATGTAAAACATGATATAATGTACATTTTCCCCACTGGTTTCTATAGCAACAGCCTTTTCTCTGCACTCAGAAAGAGCAGAGAATTTACAGGGGGGAGATGAGTAGCAGTGGCTCTGCCCTGCTCAGATCTTCCACTTCTGAGTCCTCATGGGAAATTTTCCTCCCTTCAGTTTCTATTACGTAGAAAAACAAAGACCACTAGCCAGACCTGCTTTGCAGACTACTCTATATGTCTTGTAAAGCTGTGGGATGGATATTTACCACAGATAAGAAAGTCTTTTTCCCTTATGTGATTGTAAACTGGGGCATTGCTCCTGGCACAGTGCCTGATATGGGGAATACACATGGCAAACTGCTATGAACCTGCTGCTGCACTCAGGTTTGGTTAGAACTAACTGTGAGCCTTGACCATCTCCACTCTTCCCTGTGTCTGGTACAGTCTGAGCCTGAGATTTCCCAGAGAAACATTTCCTTTTGCATCATGACAGCATCAGCCAAAGACCTTTCCTTGCCTCCACCATCATTGGTCATCCACAGCAAGCAGAACCATCCTAAGTCCCAGGCATCATGTTCCTAGAAAGTTATTGACAGCTTGGAAGGAGACCAAGAACTAGCAAGAAAAACATTTTATGAGCCTAAGGGGATTGACTTGAGTAAGCCTTAAGAAAACTCTGAAAGGGATAATTCTGTGCTATGCAGGCAAACAAACTCTGAGAGAGCCTGGCTGAAAACCCCTAGATGTGTTTGAGAAGTAGAGATGACAACCGAGACAGCTCTTTTTTTAGAGCTGGACAGGGGGATAGTTCAGTGGGAACAGGAGTATTAAGCAGGAAAATGCAGGCAAGACAGCAGGGCAGACTTTAGGGCAGTGGAATCTACTGGAAAGTTTTCTAAGAGATGTCAGGAAAGTCCCATTAGGAAAACGCTGGGAAAAACATTGAAACCTACATGGCCAGCAGGGATAACCTGCTGTTGGCAGTGGTCTAGACTGACTGAGTTAGTAGTTTATCTTGATCCCACACACTTGTTTCTGTGATGGACCCTGAACCCAAGACTGCTTCAAAGAAATTTCCTCAGTCTGTCCTCACTGCACACTCCCAGTCCCACAAGTGGAGGGTTGGTAGTTCAGTGGTCCCCTCCCAGCAAACCACGAACAACAGAGACCCTGCTTTTCAGAGCATTTCCACAAAGATCCCTGGACTGTTTGGAGCAAACAGCTCCTTTGGTGAATAGTCCATGAACAGCTTTTTGTGCTTTTGTTTATTGTTCAGAAGTATTTGATGACTGATTAATGCAAACGGGTCCTGTGCTTTAACTGCGTGGTTAACTAAGATTATCAGCTCAGATTAAACATGAAAACAAGGATGGATGAGGTCACTGTGTTTCAGGACATCATGTAGCAAAGTAAAATAACATAAAGGAAAAAAAATCTAACTTGAATATTTGTCCTCACATTACTCTGTCCTAGAAGCATTTCAGATCGACTGTATTTATTCAAGAGTGCCCTCTCACAAGCATTTGGCTTTCAGCAGTTAGTATAGAACACTAACTCACACATAAAAGCACTGAATATTTTACACTTTTTCTTAACAATATGTCCTGAGTCCATATTTCGTGGTTAAAAGGAAGCAAAACAAAAATCCCCTACAATTTCCACAGTTGTGGCGGATGAAGGAGTGGTGACAGATAATTCTAACTGCAAGAAACAATTCCTTCACCCATTGAGACTTCACCTGGAAAAACGGACAATTCTATTACACTGGGACTTGTGATCTTTCTGTGGTTCCACTGGGAACTAAAGCCACGCAAAAACACAAGAAACACATTCCCAGCAGTGGAGCTGCATCTTGTATTTCAGAACCCACTATCATCAGGACTGTGACAGATCCCAGCTAGTTCTTCAATGTCTTTGCAAAGCTTTCAGGAATTTCAGGGTTAAAATAAGCTCACGATGCTAAAATAACTGTGTGTTAGGTAACATGGGTTTCTGTCTTGTTCTTCAGGTCAGAGATCTAATAACCCTTAGGAAGAGTTCTAACAGTTTCCACACCCTATACATAAATCAGCATCTTGGTTTCCCGTCCCTGAGAGAGGGCAAATAGCACTCATGGGATAGCAGAGAGAGGATAAACATCTTCTAGATTGCGAGGCACTTGGGTACCACAGTGATGGATAAACACACTAAAAGGTGAAGAGGCAGACCGGAAACAAATATCACCTCAATCAGGAACTGAGCTGCTGCAGTGCCAGCTACGCAGGAGAGCAATTACACTCTGCATAATCCTGATTTCTGCTCTACCTACAGGCTTGTTCTCTTCAGCATCTGCTGAGCTGGGAGGTCCTAGGAGCTCCAGGATTAAAATGACACTCTGGCAAGCCCCTGCCCCTCAATCACTACGTATCTGTGTGCTAAGTAGGAGTGTGCTGCAGAAAGGTTTTAGCTCAGCAACCCTTGGGTGGTTGCACAGCATTCCATCTTCTCTCACCATCTCTCTGCTGGGAAAACGAGGGCCTCAGGAAAACACAGGCCTTGCCAAGCACAACCTGAGGGGTTAGAGGATGGCATGGGGAAGATCAGTGGCAGTGCTTTTGGCTGGTCCAGGGCAGAATGTGTCATCTTTTCTGTCACAAAACAGTTTGTTCCTTGCTGGGTGGCTCATTGCCAAGGTAAAAAATAGAAGTTTCTAAAAAGAAATAAAATAAAAAGGAAAAATAAACACAGAGCAATGTCTTGTTCTGCGAATTGACAGGAGACTTGCCTGAGGCAATGGATAAGGGGTGACAGGGATGAACAGCTCTCTTGTGGAGCCTTATTAAAGAGAGGAGCAGAGCTCTTCTCAGACACTCTTTATGAGATGCTGCCATCTGGGAGAAATCTAGATTGCCAATTATCAGGGAGAACAATTCCAACTGGTCACAACACTGTCAAAGCACAAATTATCTCCTTACACAATGGCACTGACTCAGAACTGCTTGCAACTTTTGTCAACTTTGGGGCAGTTACACAAGGTCTGCCATTAGGCATAGTGGTATTTATTTGTATTATGGAGTCCTGCCCACAGACCAGGACCCCATTATACCAGACAATACACAAACGCACAACAAATAGGAAATCCAATGTATGGAAACACCAGGGCAGAATCCTATTCATTAACTCCTGTACTCCACAGCATCTGTCTTACATCCTATGATGGCTTCTACCTGTTTCCTACCAGTATCTTATCTGCAACCTAAAGTGAGAAGAAGCTGCTACATGTAATATTAACCCACCACTTTCCTGGTTAACATCTGAGAGTTAATTACTTCAGTGGAGACCTTGGATTTACTACGTTGTGGCAATAGCAGCACCAAAACCTAATACAATTTAGTAGTGCTCTTCCTTCAGCTGGTCTTACTGAAACAGAGAAAGCAGGTGTAAGGATTATACACTGCTTCCAAACAGCTCATGGGATGGGTAAATTCTTTATTATTCTTGCACTGGTTCCTCGCTTCCCAGCAGTCCTTGCCAAGGAGATTCCTCTTAGGCAAACAGATCATCTTTGTGGCATGTTGGTAGTCTGGTGATTGTTCCAGCCCCAGGCCAGCTGTGGCCCATGGTTGTTCAGACCTAGCCCTGGACTATGTCCTGAGACAGGCAGAGAAGCTGTCTTACACAAGGCAATCGTGAAATCTGAATCAGGGCAGGGCAAGGCAGCGAGGGAGCCACGCTGGCATTCCCAAATCATGCCAAAGGCCTGCTGACTGCCCTTATTTTTGGTGACCAGATGATATCTCAAGGAATGTCTGCTCCTCTCCTGTGTGTGGTTTGGGACCTCTCATAGCTCTCAGGGGAAAGAAATGCATCATATACTGCTATGAGCAGGGTATGTACCCACTTTTGAAGTACACGTTGATGGAAAAGACATTTTTAGCCACCTACAGAATTTAAAAGTGAAAGCAGTGGAAAAGCACAAAGACTCCTCAGTGACCTCTTTGTACAGATGAAGCCCGTGAAAGGGCTGTTATTTGTCCTTGATCTCCCAGGGTGGAATACCTCCAGCAAAGGCTTTGACAAAACAATTCACAGTACCCTAAAACTTTGTCTCCTTCCCCCACAGCATGATCATTGGAGAAAGGGCTGCTCTTGGATGGTGAAACCTGCACAGATGAAAGAGAATTCAGCCGATGGAGAGAACCCAGGCAGCAGCAGGACAGTGTCCTCTGCTAGACAGTGAGCAGATGTGTAAGAAATGAACACCCTTGGTTTAAGGGAGAGCCCTAGGGATGTTTTCTATCCCTTCTTCTTGGGACTTCACATCTTCCCCAAAGAATTTTATCTTTTCAGACACGAATTCTGCCAAAGAGGAAAATGTCTGAAAGCACCTCATTAATTAAGGAGCCTTGAGTTTTTATGATTTTCCATGAAACTTCAGACTCTGAATTGACTTTTGAAAATGAAATGAGCTTAGGCTCACTTAAGCACTTTTTCAACTTCATCCAAATTGGTTGAATGAAGAAGGAACATTTAAGGACTGAGATTTATGAGGAGGAAGTATTGTTCTGAACCAAATTTCCACTAAAGAGAAAACTGAAAAAAATAAGTGACTTTGCCTGAGAGGTGCTTTAGTAGTGAAAGTAGTGAACTGTCTGAGGCCCTTCTGCTTTCCCATTCACTTACATTAGGGGGAAAAAAAAAAAAAAAAAGGAAGAGAAGTTTTCTGTTTCTTAAAAGAACTGAGAAAAGGAGTGTATTCCAGAGGGAAATGTTGGCTTTGCATTTTTTCCCATAGTATCTTTTTGTCAACCAGGAATTAAAGGAAAATGGAGGGTGGAACCCCAAACAAAATCCATTACCCAACTGCATTTGGCTGGCTCTGTATTCCCTACCTCTCTCTTTCACCTCACTGGCTATAGGAGAATATGAAGCAAGAACATATAAAGCAGCCAGATTTTTTTGACTAGAGGTATGTGAGATGCTCCAGAACCCCAACACAATAGAACATCATTAGGAAGTAAGTGAGAAAACTATCTCTAAATTAGTTTTATGTTTTGTGTCTACTGATGTTCTTAACTAGAAAGGTCCTGTCCTCTTCTATTCCACCCCATCTTTTTACAAAAAGCCCAGAAGGGAAAGGTAGTACCTGTTATTTCTAGCCCTGGTAAACTTCAGGTGAAAGCTTCCTCTTTTTCTGCTTAGCCAGAATCAAAAGGAAATCAAATGGCTCTGTTGAGCTGTGCTGATACTGCCAGATACTTCCCCATTTTGCATGTCAGAGATGTGCTCTGACTGGCTTCATCACCTGCATGTTGTTGCATACTGCAGTGCCATGTTTGCACCTTCTTGCTGGCTTTTAGTCCATGACCTTGATGTATGCTCAAAACTGCAACCAGAGTCTCCACAGATACAGACACAGTTTCCACAGCCTGTTCCCTTTTGCCATGTCTAGGCAGGTGGCTGAGGAGACAAAGGCTTTTTGTACATATGGCACAGTGACTCTTCTCTGCAATATGTTGTGTTCCATCTCAGAAAGCCATCAGATGTCATTTTGTGCCATGTCACACAGAGAGTGACAAATTACTGCCAGAACTGAGGGCTTTCCCCTGTCCTGTCCTTCTTCACACAAGTAAACATCAGTGCCAGGCAAAGCATTAGACAATGTATGGTAAAGAGCCTAAATTACAGGAATCTTCCTGAATTTCCATGCCACAGTGCTTATCTTGTCCGTGTCCCATACCAGACATAACTGTTTTGGTCTGCAGAGAAACAAAACTTGTGATAATACCCTAAAAAGGGACTTGTGATATCCTCCACCAGATGCATGGTGTCTTCCAACAAGTCCATTATGGGGCACAGTCCCAGACCATCCCAGAAATAAGTGTACAGCCACCCAAAATGCCTTTAACTTCAGAAGTGAGAAGTCAAGTTAGAGCACTTTGGAAGCCTTGCAGTGCTACACCAGGGCAGTTATGCAAGACTCTCTAGATAAACAGTGCTGTGTTCAAACAGTTTGGTTCTGGGGTACTTACAGAAAACCACAGCTGAGCCCAGATTTTAGGGTCAGTAGCCTCAGAGGGACCAGAGTATGTTGGCACAACACTAACAAGCTTGCAGGGCAACTTTAGGGACAAACCGGTCTTTGAGACCGTGCCAGCAAGGCAGCAACCCTCACAAAGGCCTGACACACGATAACTGGTCCCCCAGTTGTCCGCTGTGACAGGAAACGTCACAGGCTCATGCCTTGACATGACTCCAGCTGAATATGGGCGTTAAGCCAGAAACTGCCCTGTGGTGGGGTGTACTGCCTGCCTCTTTGCCAGGAGCTGAGTAAATCAAAAAAGGTCAGGCCAAGGGTGACAAGAGTCAATCTTCAGGTTACCCCAACACAGTTAAAGATAATTTACTTCCTGAAGCCTGGAAGGGACAGAGAAGAGAAAACACAAAAAAGTGGGCAAAACATGGGAAAAGTTAAGCAGAAAGGGCTATCACAGGGTGAAGTCTGTCCTGTGGACAGGAAATATCTCTTTGGGATAGTTATAAAAGTTTCGTTTTCTGCCTGTGTTCCAGAGGCCAGAGGCAAGAGCCTGACTATTTTTAAAGATAAGTTTGACGCATTATGCGGGACCTTGTGTGACATGATAGGATGTTGCAGTCAGGAAATGGACACCCTGACCCAGGAGAGGCATTCCAGCACTGTGCTCCTTAGCTCAGGCTCTGGCCATCTGCAGGCTTCACTCTCTTTCTCAGAAGGAGACAGGAAAAGAAATTAAAAATAAAAAACCAAAAACCAAACCTTTCATTTCACTCAAACAGAAATAATTCAGAGAGAAACTGGAAACTTTGGGAAGAAAACTCAGATAAACAAAAAAATGTCCAAGGGTGTGTGTATGTCAGATGTCTCCTATAAGTGAGTAGTAGTGCTATTCCTGGGATGTGGGGTTTGACATCAGGCCAGCAGTAGTAGCTGGGCACCAATGGCCTATGACTTGCTGGGTTGACGTGAAAGCACAAGCCCATGCAAGGTATTCCCAAAGTCTGTGCCTCCAATTAGGCTGTGAGAACATGTTGCCAGACTCAGCCCATACTAGCATGTAATCTGATGCAAGCCCAAAAAGCTGGAGGTGTTGATCCTGAATGTTAAACAAAAACACTGGAAACTAATACCCCAAAGATTTGCTCTTTGGGGTATCTGACTGTAAGACTTGAGAGGTTGAACAGTGGTTAAAGAGACAACTTACCTATTGGAAGTATAGGTCTCATCCTCGGCTAGAAGCCTTGACTGCTTTCCCCAGCCTGGGGACCACACCTTCAGAGTTCTTGTCTTGTCACAGAAACAGCAAATGCACATTCAGGCAAAGGGATACACAAAACAGAAGCCAAAAAGAAAGCTGGGACAGTTTCCTACCTGGGCAATTACAGTCTCTAGTGTTCTGCGAGGAGGTGGAGTGACACAAGCCTCTGCCCTGCAGAGAGGAAGAGACAGCATTGGAGATTCCCACTTGGTGCTCCTTTTTGTTCCCCTCCATCAGGATTTATTCTGTCTCCATCTTCCCTTCTTCTCTGGCCCACTGACACCTCTCACCCTGACACAGAAGAAAGGGCTTTAAGGTGGAAGTCATGTTACAGAATTTACAAAATCAAGTGTTCTAAAGCAAGAGACATCTTGGTCATAACTGTATTAAAAATTAAATGGAGGCAGGCTGTGTTCCCAGACCCCAGAACTGAATCATCCACTCTCAGATTGTAGTATATTCCTTGTTACGTTTTGACCCAGGCCAAGGAGGGATCCTACCAGACAACACCTTTAAGCAGTCTGTGATTTAGCCCAGGCCAGGAACAATTCTTCATAAGGAATTTGCAGACAGCCACACACTTCTGGAGGATAATGAGTTTTAATGTGAGTAAATGCGGACCTTTCCATTCCAATTTGTTTCAGTGCCAGAGAAAGATCCTACATTTAGTTTTCTAGTACAGCTGTACCCTACAGTATCGTCCAAGAAACAGGGTAGAAAAGGCTACAGGGTTTGGAAATACCTCTCATGCAACATGCTCATGGTGTGAAACAACATCACGCTTCACATCTCTTTGACAAAGAGAGCTGTAGCTGCATCCTTCCTCTCTATCTCTGTTTATTAAATGGCCCACTGGCAAACTCATGGGAATAAACTACAACAGGCATGAAACCTGCCTTTTTGGAAGGTACAGCAGAGAAACAACAGCACATTTTTACATCTAGGGCTCTGGAGTAGCAAAAAGTATATGTGGTGGGGAAGAGGATAGGAAGACTGCTCAAAAAGAAATGAGGTGTGAGGGCAGGTCACAGAGGGCTAGGTTGCTGACTCTAACCACAAGGCAAGGGTCTCATGCAGATTTACATTGCCCAGCTGATGCTGTTCAAAAAGCCCAAATGTACATGCAAGTCAAGTTACAAACATTCAGCTCCATTCATCTTTTGCATCAGAAGCACTTGGAGCACAACAGCAGTAAATTAGTGCCAGCTCTCCCACTGAGATAATTCAGAGGATCTTTCCCTGCCCAGCAGGGTCTGATTTTTCATGTAGATTCCATATTGTGATTAACATGGAGGTATTTTCTCATTTATCAGGAGTAAAAAACCCCCAAAATATTCTAAAATCTTTACCAAATAGGTTTTTTAGGGGGGAAAACCTGCTTTGTTTCTTCTTCTCTACTCAGTGAACTATTAATTTAAATGAAAAACTGCCAGCAATGGGCAATGATACAAAGAATTTGATTGATCCACCCTATTTCACCCTCACGTACCTTTTGGGGTACATGTACCTTCTGAGTGAGGCTTGTCAATCACCTTGGTACTTGATATTGTCCCTACCTCCCACATCACTGATTAGTGTCACTCACTGAATGAGCAGAGAGGGCGCGGAGGCAGATTCTGCCAGCAGTAAGAAGCTTACTTCAAATCAGACTTGTGAAATACAGCCTAAGATTCATGTCATGTAGGTGGAGGGAGGAGGAGAGGAAAACATCTTTTTCCTTGAAGGATTCATGGTTTCATGGCTGCTTTTATTTTCTGTAAAAAAGAACCCATCTAGTTTAAGGAGCAGAAGAGATAGCAGGTAGGATGATTTTTAGGACTACTGTGTGGTGCCTTGGTAGTAAAACAGTTCAGGGTGAATGGGTGAGGAATATACCAGGAAATTGCCCTGCTTGTGGAGGTGAAGAGAAAGCAGGTCATCCACCACCATCTACCAGAGACAGCTAGACTGGTTTTATGGAATTATTTCCACATGGCAGGAGCCCAAGGGACTCTGCAGTATGGTAGAGAGGTAGGGAAGGAAGGAAGGAGAGAAGTGGGAGGCTGGTTTTCATGTCTGCATGTTGACAGCCAACATCTTGGAAGCTCAATGGAGAAGTCTTCTGCTAAATGTTGGCCTAAGAAGAGGCAACATGTGGTACCTAGAAATGGTGCAGAGCTACAAAGAACTGAACTGGAATCTCTCCAAAGCTTAAGCATGCCTGGGAATTGGAGCTGTGTTCACATCCTGTGAAGGGTTAATTTGGATGTTACGGAGTTGGAAGGGGGGTTGGAAGGTCCTAAATTTTGTCTGGTTCTGAATGAAGAACAGGAATTATACCTCAGACTGGGGTGTGACAGAAATATCTGTGTTGTGTAGTGGTTATTCAGTGCATTTGGAGTCAGGACTTGTCTGGAGTGGGACAGAGACTTACCTGGATGGCATGGGTTCCACCTTCTGCAAAACTAGACTGTAAATATTGCTGAGATAGGCACTGTGAGGCTTAGGAATGCTTGCAAAAGGGTCCAGGGGCACCCTAATACCCCAAAGTCAAACAACAGTGAGCCCCCAGCACTTCCACTGATGGCAGTGAGATCTGACTGGAGGAAGGGAATGGGGCAGGCTTGCAATGGGGTTGGACTGGGCTTTTAAAAGAGCCTTATCATTGGAGTGTCATGAGCTTTGACATCTGTGGGATGAGGAGCCTGGACAGGTCAATCTTGATGTGAGAAAGGAAGCCGTAAGGAGAGAGGACGTAAAGATGATGGAGAGAGCTCTTAAGTGTAGGGTTAGATGCTCCTGCAGTCATTCAGGGGAAAGAGAGTACTTGGAGCAGTAGCTGCTCTTCCCAGTGTTAGCCATCAACCCCCTGCCAAAGTCTGCCAGGAGCCCCAGGCAGCTTCCAGAGCCCTGGCAGAGGCAAGGGGAGGTGCAGGAGCAGGGCTGCCCTACGCCTGCCCAGCAGACTGCTGCATCAGGCAGCCTGTCCTGCCTACATCTAGATCCACCTCCTCTGGCCTCTCTTGTAAAAGCAGCAGATCCTGGGCTAACCTGGCACATGGACTTCCACCCTCTTCTTGGGGAACTAACTACAACCCACAAAGCCACCAAAACCATTAAAAGGCCATTATGTGAATACATACAATTAGGGATTACAACACAGCTTGATTCTGCACCCCCCTGACACTGCCAACAAAGCCCTGCTCAGGCAGGAGTCCTTTTCAAGGCATGGATGGGGTTCTCCACATGACGTTCACACTTTCAGGAACTGATCATTTCACTGCCAAACAAAAGCCATACAGCTGGATTCCATGCACAAATTACTCCATCTAGAAATAGATGTCCAATTAAGGGAAAAGATGCTTCCAAAAATCATTTTGTTTCCTACAGTTTAGAAGCTTTCCTTTTTTTTTTTTTTAATTGACTTTTCATGGTAATCAGTTTGGGGTTGGTTTATTTTTATCTGAGTTAGTTAATTCCTACACACTAAACTCCCAATACAGAAAGAACAGAATATGCTATTTATTTTGGGTTTTTTTAATTGCAGAACAGCTATCACATTTTCCACTCCATCTTTTGTCCCAAAGCCTTTCATGCCATTGTAATTCAATGGACCTAAGATCTGTCTCTAATGGAAGCTGCAGAGCTCAGAAGATCCAACACCCGGCAGGGTCTGTGAGCTTTTCACAGAAACCACAGAAATCACAGAAAGACTAGGTTGGAAGAGACCTCTAAGATCATCAAGTCCAACCAATGCCCCAACACCTCAATTAGACCATGGCACTGAGTGCCACATCCAATCTTTCTTTAAACACATCTAGGGATGGTGACCCAACCACCTCCCCGGGCAGATTATTCCAGTACTTTATTATCCTTTCAGTGAAAAGCTTTTTCCTAATATCCAACCTAAATTTTGAGTGCTCTTAAGGACTATCAAGAGATGTAAAAAGTTTTAAGGTGAGATTAGTGCAATGATCTAGTTTACACCCCTGCTGAAGTGCATCCAACCGTCAAATAAATTGTGGAAAATGTATTATTAAGAGTTACAAGTATGTTTGTTAAGTGTTACAAAACCATTTATGAAGTGTTCCACATGCTAAGTTACCATGTTTGCTAAGTCTGTTTACTGCATGTTAAGTTATTGAGTTAATAAACTATGTAAGCCCCACTGCCCCCTCCCCAGCTGAAACTCAAGATGGCGGGGTCCCTAGACAACAAGCCTCTCTGGAAACCTCCACTCCATGATGTAATGGAAAAGGACATGCCCACACAAGCCCCTAGACCAATCAGAAGCCAAAGTAAGAAACTGACCAATCCCGGAGAGGATTGAAAAACGCACCAATTGGGACAAGCCTCAGACATTATAAAAAGGTGTACCTAAGCCCCGCTCAGCGTCTTCACCAGGAGACTCTCGTCGAGGAAAGAAGGCTCAGCTTTGACAGACTACGGACTCGACTGACGAAGCTGACCCTCTCCTGCTCTTCGCCATCTCTGGGAGCAGCAGTGGTGTGCGCACAACCCACAAGCCCCCTTCCCAGACTGTCACTCTTAATAAAGTCGTGAGCTGAAGTCTCTTGGCAGCTGGTCTCCTGTATTTTTGACATAAATGACCTATAATGGGGAAAAAAAGAATGACAGTTCACAAAACAGATCCTTCTTCCCAGCAAAGATACCTGTAGCCCCATGGAAAATCATTCCTTTGAGCTGGCAAAGACAACAGGACACATGGAGAAAGGAAGGGCAAGCTGCTTAGAACAGGTTCATGTCAGGCAGGTGTGGCTGGTCTGTTTTGGTGCCTTTCTTTCTTCTGAGTTTACCCATGTTCAGTGGCTCAGGACTACCACTCTTCAGGAACTGCTGGGGTCTGATGGAGAGGAACGTCCCCACCCTTTCCAGGCCTCCAGGAACCGAAAAGCCTCCTGGAAAAGCATATTTTGCCAGCGTGTTGGGGTGGAGTTGTCCAGCTGGTTTGGCACCAGGTTTCATCAGGATTTCCACCCTCCCACGTTTTGTTCTCCCTCACCTGCAAACGCCTGAGCCGTTGGTACAAGGCAACGAAAAAGGCAGGAGAGCCCAGTGGGGCGGGTGGAGGTGCAAGTGGGGACGAGAGGATGGAACGAGGAGGGGGAGACTGAATTCTCCTACACCACGCTCAGTATGGATTTGAGCTACGCTGTGTGTCAGCGCGCTGACCCTCACTGGCGGGTGAGGAGGGGGGCTGGGGATGTGTGTGTGGGCAGCAAAGGGATGGAGCAGCGCGTTTTCCCTGCCGGGAGCTGTCCGGGGAGCATCCCTCACACTCCTCCACTGCGGCTGGCAGCCGGGATTCCTCCGCTGCGCTGCACAGCCCCCTCCATCCTCACCCACAGCTCTGCATAGCTCCCCAGACTGTCTGTGGGAGACGATGGGGGGAGGGGGAGGAGAGGGAAAGAAGCCAAACAAAAAACAAACCGACAACAACAACAAAAAAAAAGCTTTAAAAAAAAAAGAAAAAAAGGAGGAAAAATCACCCGCCCCCCTCGGCGGGGGCACGAGGCGCCAGGGCGCCATCTCGTGGTGGCTGCCCCTCAGTGACGGCCCCGCGCCATGTCCGCGCCAGGGCCCTCGCCTGTGCCCAGAGCTGGCTCCATCCGCCCCCGGGGTGCAACCAAAATGCAAATTCCTGCCCAAAATGCAGAATTCTGAGGAACTGGATTGTTCAGAGGGTGGGGGGGTTGAAACGCCGGGAAAGCGCTTCCCATTATTTCAGCGGCAGCCATGACCCCCGAGCAGCGGGGTTGACAGCGTCCCCTGAAATGCGGCTGCCATCCCTCACACACCGCAGGCCAGGGCAGCGCAGCTGTGCAAACACGGTGGCTCCTGGGGCAGCCCCTCGGCCAAAAGGCTGGGAATGCTTGTGCGGCTCCCAGCGGCCCAGCTTTCCCAGTGGGCCAGGGAGGAATTTTCTGACAAAACACACTTCAACAAATGTCAGTTTGTTAAACCTCATGCTTTAACCACTGTGAGGACCAGTGATGTGCTGGTAACTAAAAGCCTGCGTAACCATTCCTTGCTGCATATGCCAGGTGGGAAAATTCTCAGCTGGGAAATTGGATAGCGGTACGGTCTTCATCTATGGGCAGCTTGCCTTGGCAGTGTTGCAGGAAGGTTTCCATGACCAATCATGGAAATCCTGGTCAAAGGAAGAGGGAAGGCAAAATAAAAGCCCTTGTGAGCAGCTGTCAGGCAGCTACTGTCCTCTGCAGCTCACCTCAGAGTGCTTGGCCCACATTCAGAGAAACAATGATGACCCCGAAGCTTAGGGAAGGGAAGATGGTGAAATGAGTTCTCAAGTTTTATTCCAAGCATGGTCCTGAAGCGCAGCAGCAGAACTGAAAGCTCGTGTACTTTCGTCTCTGAATTAATTGTTCTTGACCTCCTTAGTCACTGGACTTGATGCAATGAGTCACAGCTGACAGAGCACAACCATTTGCATTTGAACTTTTCCCAGGGAATGGTTTGATGCTGTTTGGCTTGACTGTAAATGTGGCAATCCAACCCATTACATCTACCAAAAGGAGGGAAGTCTGTTGTGACAGTATCAACCACTACATCTTAAGTGTAACTCAGTGCCCCTCTGATGACATTAGAAAAATAGATTTGAGGGTTTTTTCTTTAGTAAGTAGTAGAGATCATCTGTATGATCTAAGGTCATTTTGTCTGTCCTTCAATACACCATGGCTAAAGAATTTCCCTCCATAAACTTCAAGTTGAGCTCACAAGTAAGCTAATGTCAAGTGTGTCATTTGGGGTTATTTTCTGCAACTGAATCCAGTTTTATTGCAGTGATCATCTCCTTTTGAGCTGTTTTGTAACCAAGCCTAGCCACCTCTTATCTTGACACCTTCTACTTGCCAGAATCACTCTTTGAAGTGCTTTGTGCCAAGGTGCCTAGTCCTACAGATCAAGCACATTGTCTTTCACACCTACACAAAGGAGTTATGTGAAGAGCAAGTAGATCCGAGTGTATTTTGTGTCTGACTGCTGTTGCTTCTGTACTGTTTAAAGCTGTATTGAGTATATGAGGCCATGTAATGAAATCATGTCACATTACCTTGTGCAGCAGGATGGAGTGTCTGGAAGCAAATGAGTGAAGTCTGTCTTTGGTTGAAGTGACTGTCCCTTTCTGGAGCAGGTTAAGCCTACAAGAGAAACAGGAGGAGTCAACAGCTGCATGTCAGGCAGGCTGTGCTTACACCCAGCTTTTCTAGAGGAACTTTAGAAGCTGCACTACAAAACTGCAGGTGGTCTTCTGTAACAGTTTCATCAATGCAAAGGCGGACCTCCAGCAGAAGACAGAAAACTTAAGGAATGATAATCGTGCTCTTCTTATTTTTTTACATTCATGGGGAGTGAAACAGATCACTTTTACCTTATTGGGAAATTATCCCAGTGCAACCCTTGCTGGCAACAAATGTCAGCTCAGCAAGGTTGTCTACAGAGCACAGACTGTTTATCTTTGGTCTCTTGTGCTTTGTCCAAACACTCAGTCATCCCTCCACCAATTATAATAAAGGTAATGCCTCAAATGGATCAAAAGGTTTTTATTGAGGAAGGATTTCTTTTTCAGATAAATGATGTCTGGTGGGAGGCTGGGGAAGATGCTCTATAATGAAACTATGGAGCCAGTCGTCTGAATGTGGAATGACATAGCCCACTACTATGTCTGTGATAAAGAAGCGGGTTGAATATGAAGATACAAATGTCCTTTCCCCCATTCCAGTTCTCATTTTAGTATCTAAGCAGATCTCCAACATCTGGCTAGATGCTGCTGTGTGAGCAGCTGTCTCACATCTGGGACATGGCACAGTAACAATTAACTGAACGGAAGAAAGAGTCTGAACCAGAAATACTAGCCTTATAACAATCTTGGTGTGAAAAGAACTTTAGGATTTACCGGAGAGTTAGGAGGAAGAAGTCCCTTGTACTTGGGCCAAACAATATCTCCTTCAGTAATGCATGTGACAACATCCCAAGGAAATAATGACAGGAAAGTCTAGAAAGAACTGCTAGTTAAAGCACTTTTATTTTCCTTTCCCATTTTTCCTTGCTCAGTTCCCCAGAGGATTTCTTCTTGAGCCAGCTGTGCTGTGGTACCAAACATGACTCAAACTGCTACTTGACTAATGTCATCATTTACAGTCTTTCTCTGCAGCCTGGGTGGGCAAATATGCTTCCCATTTCTGCCTCTGTCACAGGCCAAATCCCAATTACTCAGGGTAAAATAAACAAATGAATAAGTGGTGTCATGACAATTAGTTTAGGCCGTACTGGTGAGTTTCATTAATTCCTCCATAGAAGAGTTTTTGTAGGAGGCAGGAGTATACAGCTTAAGAGTGGAGCAGAACTTGGTATAATCCCTTGCCACTAGTGTGTCAACTGAACCACTCAGCTTGGTGTCATCTGCAAAATTGCTGAGGATGCACTTGATCCCACTTCCTGTGCCATTACTGTTAAGTTGTATTAATATTGAATAGTGTTGGTCCCTCTATGGACCTTTGAGGGACACCACTCCTGAGAGGGTCAGTATGCACTGCAAGGACACCACTCTGCCTTCTCAGGCATACCTAGTGCATCTTTTGCTCTTTTCTCAGTTTGCTCCTGTCCCACTCCAATAAGAACAGCCTAACAGGGAGCAACTCTGATGAATATGAGTCTTGGTTTACATAATAATTTGTACAAAAAATTTCCTATCCAGAATTCTTAATAGCCATCTATGGTGTCCTACCAGGCTACTGTCCAAGCAGAGAAACCCTGCACTTGGCCAGCTCTGACACCAGTCAGCCAAGTGCAGAGGATGAGAGTTAAATAAAATGTTTAATTAAGGAAAAGAAAACCCAAACAAACCAAAGCATCTCAACAGTTTCCCGAATAAAAGTATCTGGCTGGGACCCCTGGTTTCCTGTAACACTTACCCACCTATGCAGCTTCACAGTTCATGTTTAAGGATCACTTGCTGAGATGAGAATGAGTTTTCTGCTGTTAACAGGGGACCACAGCTGGCAGTCATACCACATGGATTTAGCCATGATATCTTTGAGGATGCAGAGATAGGCCACAAGAACAGCAGTGTCTCGTCCTTAAATGCCCTGTAAGGAAGAGAAATGAAAGAGAGTGAATATGAAGCAGGGACTGTAAATGGCAGCAAAACTTCCCCAGGAAACCTAGCTCCAAGCCCCAAAGCACCAAAAAAGGAGCCAAAGCCCATGTGGCAGTAATTGGGTAACTGTTGCTGAGCAGAATGGAGCCCATCCTTTGCCCAGCAACACGAGCTCATTTTGACTGATTTCCATGGATATCTGCTTCCACTACATCTGCTGTGGGGAATTGCAGTTTGAAGGCTTTAAATAGATCACAGCTATTGCCACAAAAGGCAGTAATAAAAGGGGTTCATACTTCAGCTGATGAATAGATGCAGAGCTGATTTCCAAGTTTGTGCTGCATCATGAGCAGAAAGAAATCACTAATACTAAGCCTGTGGCAAAGAATTTGCTGTATGAATCCAGGTCCTTGAAAGGTCTCACACCCACTGAAATTGATGAGTATTGAGAGGTCGTGTAGTCTGGGGATCCGGAACAAAACATTTAGTTCTGTGTATTAACTATAGCCTTTGTGTTGTACATACACACAGACCCACACACATGCACTCTCATCACAGATTTAATTGTAGGTAATTGTAGGTAAGCACTTCCAACAGGAGGGAAATTAAATGCCCAAAGAAAGGTTATTCTTTAAATTTATTTCTAAGATGCTGTGCCCTCAAGATACAAGTGGTGTGTGCTCAGTCTCTTCCTCTCTCTCCATAGACACTCTCTAGCATGTATTATCTCTTATCTCACCCACATCAGCACATGAAAGGATGCTGTACTCTGCAGCACTTACTCCGTTTTCATCTGTTTCTAATGCTGAGAGGCTCTAACACACTTTTCTCCATAATTAACCCCTTTACTGAGGGCGATGCAGTGTTGTCCATCTCCAACCTGAACATAGATGGAAAGAGAAAGCATTGCCTCCATTTCTTTTTTTTTCCCTACAGTATGTTGCCAAAAGAATTGGAGCTGAAAACTTCCCAGTTATAAGCCACTGTGTGTATGAACAGGGATGTGATGAAGTTAGGAAAGCGGCTGTTTCTCAACCATCCTGCATGAAATCTGTACATTCCTTCCAGCCAGGCACAGCTGCAAGCTATCCTCAAAACAGAGCAATAAGGAAAGAAAACCCTCTTTCTCCTGTTGCACTCACACTCTTCCAAAGAGAATTGTGAGTGCGGGTAGATCCAGGTGTTACTGTCAATGAGGTGGGAGGAGAGGCTGGAAGCATAGCTCACAGGAAAAACAACCCCAGACTCTCTGAACACCACACAGCAGGCTGTCACATAGACTGTTGTTCCCAAGCAGATACCTCATGCTTTGCAATATGTCCTTGAATGCTAGGCACAGAAATATCTTCTCCCTCCTCTCTCAATTTTACTTCTCGAAGAGAATCCCCTTGGGCAGGAGTGGTCCCATTTAGACAGTAACAGCCTCAAAGGTGCATGAAGGCTTTTAGACAGCCCTGGTTGCTGGAGTAGAAATACTCCAGGCTGAGCCACTTGCCCAGGACTCCAGCACACCAATAGAGAGTTTGGTGGTTTAAAAGGATTCAGCCAGCCACGTGTTGAGTGAGGAGGGATAGCTAAGTACAGCCAGTATGAAAACCAGCACTGGGTTTTTTTTCTTTTTTTTTAAAGCCTACTCCTTTAGAGCCTAGGCACACGAGTCAGGCAGGGATCCATCACCAAAACCTGATCTACTGAAGGCAAGCCCTTTCCAAAATGGAAAGGCACAGCTCATTTTTAAAAGATGGGAGGATTATGAGCTGAGTTATCTATGTGATAACAGGCATGCACTTGAACCTTGTTAACTAATCATTTACACATTTTTTACACAGCATTTTTGGAGACCAGATGTAGCCAAAATATGACTGGATCTGCCAAAGTAGGCAGAAGAAGGTAAATTCTGTGGATTATAAATTAAGTTAGGCAAATAAACACTGGATAGCTTAGACCCACCCAAGATGGTGGCAAAATGTTAGAAATCAAGGAGGGGATTACAGATGAAATTTTAAGCATGTACATAATTACACAGGAAGATCTGAGGTTCATACATGTGGATTTAGGGACCTCTCTTCTTCTGGTGACATATTTAGATATTCATGTCCTTTATTATCTCAGTCTGGAAATCTTCTTTCCTTTGGAATTGAGAAGATTAGCAGTCTCCCAAGTGCCACCACAGTTTATAGTTAATCTCCAGAGAACTTAAAGTTCAGCCCAAAAATTTTAGACTGCTTCACTTTGCATGCAGCATCTGTAATCTATCAGGGTATTTACACTGCACCCGCATTTTGACTGCACATCTATATACAGGATATCCTTTGATAACTGCTAAAACGCAACCACTTCAAAAGCAAGAACTGCTCACTGACAGATGGCACAACTTCACATATCTTCCTACACAAAAAGATCACAGACGTCCACTGCCCTGCAGTCAGCAGCCTGGCCTAGGGGACAGCTGAATGAAAAAAGCCTGGAAACAATATGCTTGTGCCTGTCTCTGCCTTCATTTACCCTCTCTAAAATGGGCCTAATTGCACAATACTGTAGATGGAAAGCACAGATAGGCTTCTAACTAAGGTCTAGGCTAAGAACAATAGAGCAAATAAGTCAGGCATATTGTAGGAGGGGTGCTGTTTCGGTATTTTATAGACTGAGAGTTTTAAACTGGATGAAACTGAGTTCTTAATTACCATTAGAAATTAGAACAGAGCTTGTCCCAGATGACACTTACAGTCAACAAGTTTCTGATCTAAAACAGATAAGGAAGCTACAACACTGCTCAACTAGAAAAACCATAGTAGGAAGTATATTAAGGATTATTTTCTAATTACTCTTCTTGTTATGAGCTAGCAATTTGTGACTGTTCCAAAGAATTCCATTTCAAGACAGATGATTTTGACTGAGAAAAAAAAATTCATGACTTTATGCACTGAGGGATCATTTCTCAGCTGTAGAGGGAACATAACAAAAGACATAGGGACATCAGCTTAAACATGACATGCTAAAATTAGCTGGGGAATTAGTTGAGTTAACAATACATGCTATTATCAAGGCAAAAAGAAAATGTACAAAAAGTTTCTTTGTCATGATTTATGGGCCAGCTTTGTGAAAGCATCACATCCGTAATCTTAGGACCATGAGAAAACTCCATCTTTCTTCCCATACAAAAGCACACCAGTAAGCAGCTTGAGTTAGGAAACTCCCTCCATTGCATTACAGCAGAAGGGTTGTCAGAATGATGCTATTGCTCTTCAGAAGGCACTAATAGAGTAAATAGCCTTGGCAGGGGGGAAGCAGTTGTGCCTCCATTTCCCACCTGTATTTCATTTTTCTTTCTTCCTTACGAAGCCCACAGATTCATTTGTCCTCAGAGGGGACAACTGCAGGTGTGGCACTTGGTGTGCTCTGCCTGCTTTTTCACCATCTCTAGGCAGTTTGTCTGAGCATGACTGTGCAAACCCTTTGCTCAGCCACAGACTCTGCAGGGACACCATATGGCTGGTTTAGACAAAACTCTGTGATATTTTTTTATCCTTTATGCCCAACCAACTCACAGTTAATCCATGGCATCCCTCAAAGGGCACCAGGCTATTCATCCAGCTGAGTGAAAAAACACAGACTCACTTTGACACTGTATCAGCTAACTCTCCAGATAGCCCCAAAGCTTGCCAAGAGAACAAGCCTGATGTCATGCAAGCCCTGAGCAGAGCAATCCCAGATCCTGGTGAGGGTATCAGCTCCAGGAATTTTCCACCCCTTTGGTGAGAGCTTGGATGCTGGAATTTATCTTGAATAAGGAAACATGTTAAGGGAGGACAGAAAATTAAAAAACTTAATAAAAGCACCATTAATTATACATACTGGGAAGTAACAGAAGATCCACAAGCTAAGCATGGAGACACAAAGAATTAAGTGCTAATAATCCAGAAGCTCTTCCACCCAAATCTATTCTGACACTTGAACATTTGAACCTGCTTTAAGGACATTCTAAAATAAGATCAGGCACCTGCACCTGATAAGATCAGCAGCTGCATTCATATTGAGCTTTCCTTGGAGAAGGGAAACGGGAAACACGCATAATTTCCTTTAAGTTCTCCTCCAGACATACGGTGCAGCTAATATACACACCAGTATGCATCCCTCCCCATCCCAAATACACATTGCCTTGTCCATGCAACTACCAGCTCTGCTGGCATGCCCCATGCCAGAGCCTGCCTTGCCTTGCCCAGGAGAGCCCCAGACCTGCCTGTCTGACATGGCTTATCACGGGTGGTCACTACAGGGCTGGAGGGGAAGGTGGAGGCAGCCTGTTCTGTTTATTTATTTGCAGGGGATGAAAGCCAAACTGGGAAAGGACTTTGGTAAAGTGCAGTCAAGTGACTATAAAGTACTGCTTTAAAAAGCCACAAGGTCACCTTTGCTGACATTTGGATAAGGATTTTATAGAAGTCACAGGACTGGGAGATGGGCTTGTTGTGCCTATGATCACAGGGGAGGGAGGGATTTATGTTCTGCTTAAGAACGCTGCATTGTTGTGACTCTTTCATGTTCATAAATGCTCATTTATTAGGCTGTTGGATAAAAGGGGTTGGTTGAGCTTTTTCTTCTCACTTACTTAGTTCCAGGTGACTTCCTTGACTCTGTTGGCACAACTTCATGAAACTTAACAGCCCTACTACCCAGCAGTACTCCTCAGGTGCCTTGTCCTTGCATACTCTGTCTTCTCACTTGGTTAGACCTCAGCTATTTCAAGGCTGTACTTCATTTGAACACGGTGTGAGAACTCATATATATCATCCTCTCAGATGAAGAACTGGTGTACAAGAATGCTGGAATCTGAAGGATTTGGATAGATGGGTTTTGCTATGATATGTGTTTTGAAGCTGGTTCTTATGTATAGATATGTGTGTGTGTGTCTTTGTGTGCACTCAGTCTGAGAAGCAGTACAGACTCTGATTGTTAAGCCCTGCACAGCCTGAACAAACAGCCTTGAGCAAACCTGAGAAGAATGAGTCCAGGAAGAAGGAGGACATGCTCTGGTGTCATGCACCTTCTGGAAAAAATGTTATGAGCAAGCATGTCTACATCAAAAAAAACCCACCTGGTTCCACCATTTCTTTTTCTCATTGGCATAACACACAGGAGAGGTTTTGGGCAGGTGGTAGGGATCGTGGCAAAAATAATCCTCATCTGAAAACATGTAGTATAGGTGAGCATTTGTGTCCTTATTAAACTAATATCATATAGACATTACATCCTTCAGGCATGGTCTGTGCTTCAATTCCCAGAAACCAGACTGATCTGTTCGGTGACTATTACATGCACTAGAAACATCCCTGCCCTTTCCTCACATTAGCCCTGCAGGGAGATGCAAACATGAAGAATGTCACAAGCTTCATACTAATGTGCTAAATATTTAACATAATTAGTCATCGGAGCCCTATCCCTTTCTCCCACTGAGGTGACCAATAAACAGATCACAGAATTAATAGTATGGTCCCCAGCACTTGTTCTGTGATGCCACTTGACGTTGGCAGGTGTATTGGAGTCAGGCAGGATCTGCAGGCAGAGGGAAAGACAAGGGGGACAGGCAGCACAGCCTGCAGTGTTGTTGTGCCCTGGCTGGGGCTGACAGCTCATTTGCGCAGTGTCTGGGAAGCAAGGGCCTGCTCCCCTCATCTGAGATTCTGATGAGTGGCTGGTGTCTGACACCGAAGCCTAAGAGAGCTCAGAGAGGTCACGGGCTCGGTGCCATGGCGAGCTCTGCTGTGCAATGGAAACCGCGGCAGGGAGCGGAGAGGGGCCACAAGCCTGACCTGGCTGCAGTCAGTGCATACGTGCTGGAGCAAGGGGGCTGGCAGCTACACAATCTACATCCCATCGTGTGACTGGGAACGTGTATGTGACACCCCATGGGGAGGGGGGCTGGCGACAAGTCCCTGGGACCCATCCACCTGATGTAAAGCTATTCCTGGAAAAGAAGGAGGAAAATGTCTGGGCTTGCTCTGATATGGTTTATCTCCGCTAAAGGACTTTGTCCCATATATGAACCAGAAAAGCTTTACATGCTAGCAGCAGGGTGAAAGGGTCCAACAAAGACTCTGAATGAATAGAGCACAGAGCTAAAAAATCCTTTCCCTGCCATCCCCTTTGCTCTGGGAAACTTCCCCTGCTTGGGAATTACATATATCCCTACAGTTATGTCAGGACTCAGCCAAGGGCATACTCTGTGTCCAGAGTAGCAAAGGTGCAGAGATGTGGATATCGCCACAAGCACCCCAACCCACTAAACCTGCTGGAGATACCTTCACTGTTATTGGTACCCAAACGTGCAGGTTCATCTCAGCTTGCACATCTTCACTGAGCCGTAGGCACAACCACAAAAACTCCATCAGGCCCCACATCTGGCTAGCAGATTTAAGGATGGTCCCTAGTGCACTGACACAGTGGGGTAAGGCAGGCAGAGAGAAGGTCAGTGCTCCCAATGGACTGACATTTACAGCAGGTACCTAATAACCAATAACTGCACAACACACTTGCAAACCCTCCCTCCTCCACCACACTGCCCTACATAAAAATATCTACACAACTCCAGTCCCACTCAGACTGATGGAGGCAGCTGCTCTAGCAGAGCTTTTAATCCTAAAGCAGAGTCTGTTGTCACTGGCAGGAAATCTTATTGTGTTGGACAAGCAATCCTAGACCTTAATTAAATATATTGCCCTCCCCACAAAACCAGACAGACTAGACTGGAGTCAGACGAAGCACACTGCTTAAGCCAGGGACCACCTGGCTGTAACTTCATCTAGGTGACAGCATATGCCTTTGTGACTCCCTCTGAAAGGCTGAAACACCAAGCAAGCTCCCAGACGTAAAGTGAGGATTTGTAAACACCAAGAAATCAGATATGCACTGTTCTGGGAAGGAATTTATTGTGCCTTCTCCTTTCAGAGACTGAATTCTTGTAGCCTTTGCCCTGACCAAAGACACAGCAGGTCATGCTGGTTCAGGATTGATTTTTAAGGGAGCTGCTGACTCCTTCACTGTCTCCACTGCACACAGTGTAGCAGGGAATACTTTGAACTAGGTCCTGCTAGTAGCTCCTGTTACTGAGCACCTCATTTGCCTTTCTTGTGCTTGCCCTCACACTGTCTCTGTGAGATAAGGTGCATTGCTTTCTCTACACCAAAAAAGAGCAGCTGTGTCACTTCCATGCATTTCCCCTAGGCACAATCCCCTGGTATTGGGATGGGGAGAGGGCAGCAGGCAGAGGAGGCATCTTGCCATTATGTCTGTCCCTTAAGGTCCCCTACAGAACGTGGGTGTACATCTGTAAACACAGTGCAGCATGCACTGCAGAAGCACCTCAGCAAAAATTCAAAAGGCTGTGAAGACCAGAGTTTGGGTGTTTAGAGCATATTGCTGCCGTTGCAACCTTCCTCCTGAACTGATCATCCCTCCTTTCCAGTGTCTGGAGAGCACAATCCACTGTGTTGCTGTTGGGACCCAAGGCTGCTTGCACATGCCACTTCCCCATAAATAAACAAGGGACCTTCCCTCACCACATTCCCCCAGCACAGCAGTGGCCATGGCCTTTAGTCAGGGACCACTTCTCTCAGCTCCGAAGCACTGAGCTGAGGCTGCTGTCTTGTGCTGTTAGGTCCCATAATCAGGCCATGTCCCCATGGTAACATCTGAGTGCCCCGAGTCCCTGGCTAAGACGGATGCCACGCGCTGCTCAGGTCATGGACTCACAGTGCAGGTTGATATGTATGCAAAACCCCTTTCCACTTTCTCCTTCTCCCCTAGTTCTCACTGGAGTGTTTGTACAGCCAGGAGCAAACACACAACTCTGGTGCAGGGATTTTTATTTTCTGAGAAAATCAGACTTCACTTCCCAGTGCAACAGACCTTCAGACACATAGTGGCGGCTGCTAGAAGCCTACAGATCACAGGGAATACTGCTCTTTATAGTTTTGCTAATGCAAGTTTAACAACTAAACCCTCCAGAGCTGGCAGGCACCAGAGACTGACTGGCTGCATTCACCCCCACAAAGCAAGGTAACACTGTGCTGGAAGCTCTCCATAGTAACCTGCTAACGGTCTCACCTGTGGGAGGAATGGGATGCTGTGTCCCTGCTTCCCATTCTCACATCTCTCATTTGAGTCATTCTTTCACTCATTCAGCACACTCAGCACTTCCCTTGATCCTCCACATCCCTTCATATTTGGACATGCCATTTGCCTTTCAGATGTGACTGAGTTTCAGGGGGAGAGAGAAAAAGGGGATAAGATAGGCTGAAGCTCACAGATAACCCCTAAATGTTATTTTTCCTAAGAAAGCACAATATTTCTTTTGTATACATGAAGCCAGGAAACGACAGTTTATCATGGGTATCACTCTGAGTGCTTCTATGCTGCCTGGAGTGACTCTTGGCCTCTCGTCAAAGCTTTCCCATACATCAGAGATGGCCAACTATGAGATGTCCAAAATAGTGCTGGGGAAAGATGCATGGCCAGGCCCTCCGTCGTGGTGTTCGTTTGTGCATATGTGCTAACCCTGGAAACCAAACTCCTTGTACTTGCTGGCCATATCATTTCGGAACAGCTCCAGAGCCTTCTTCATTGCAGCCTGGGAGTCAGCCCCAAAGTCTGCAGCATGTTTTTCAGCAATGACCTTGATAATGACTTCAGAAATGAACTGTGAGGAAGGAAAGAGAGAAAGAAAAACTGAAGGGACACTCAAGGTTTATTTTCAGAAAAGCCAGACTAAGAAATAGGTTGCAGAGCCTGGAAATATCTCCGAGCTAATTTGGTAGCCCTTCCTGCAGCCTCTGGAGAGACAGTGAGGTCTAGTATGCAAGGAGCCTGGCTAGGCAGAAACACTGGGCTCTATCCCTAGCTCTGATGCTGATCTGCTTTATGACCTTGAGTAAACCATGGCCCCTCCCATTTTTTGTCTGCCTCACAGCCATTAAGACTGCAAATTCATGCCCTGTGTTTGTATAACACTTAGTTTTATGGGTCTTGGTCTCCAATGGATCCTACAGGGCTTACTCTAAAATTGTATGTCCCTTGTGTCCAGTCACTGACAATCCTTATATAATACAGTTTTCCAGGCATGCATAGGCTGCATGGGCTGGTTTATTGCTGTCAAGGCTTGGTCAGACTGTGTGTGGTGTTTGGAATGGGAAATCTAAACTTGGATATTCACATACCATTTGCATACCATGAGCCCTTTCTGTGCCTCCTGCTTGTACACACAGACCTTGGACTTGAGGGAGAGTTCACTGGAATCCAACTAGCCATCAGTAAATAAAAGCACAACTCTCACATAGCTGTCTTGCACACATTCACTACACATCAGACACTGAGACTCCCTGCCCTTTTCCATACCTCCAGATATTTGACAGGGATTTTGTGCTTGGTTGCATGGGTCTGAGCCAGAGGCTTCAACTCGGCCTCATGATTACCCTTCGCCTTCAGGATTTTGCCCAGCTGGGTAAGAACAGTAACTCCATGTTTCTTCAGATCTTCAGAGCCCTTCATGGCATCAGGGGTCTTCAGGCCTTTGAACTTTTCAAAGCGATCAAGGGTCTCAGGATGGTCCTGAAAGAGTCTGTGGACAAAAGCAGAGGGACTTTGGAGAGAAGCTCCTGACATACCTCCCTCTGAGTATTCAATGTACTTTAATCCCATCTTCTTACCCGTGTCCTAAGATGATCACCACTGTCTATTTCCATTCCCTCCGGTCATGACAGAGACACTGCCCTAAACATGTCCAACTAGAGCAAGAGAGGAAGTGTCTGTATTTTTTTCTTTATAGTTCTGATAACTCTTTGGCACCCATCCCCTGGATTATGTCAACTGTTTTAAGACAGAGACAAGAGCCAAGGCTGGTCGTGGTACTGAGAGGTGAGTTCTTGTATTCATCTGAAGGAAAACCAAAACCAAACAAAGCCACCTGTCTTCATTGATTTACTGTTGCTGAGGAGCCAACCTGTAGACCCCTGCCTCTCACAGGAACTCTCTTAAAAGTCCAAGATTTGTTGACCAGGAAACGAGAGCTCTACAAGCTTCTCATAGGAAAAAAAGGGAAAAAAAATTAAAACAGGAGCAGCACCGAGCCTCAGATCCCTTACATCTGGAGATCATGAGTTCTTGAATGTCATCTGGATGGGAGAGTTTACTGCGCCCCCAAACCCTATGATTGCAGACATAGGGGAATTTTGTTCCTGACCTTTTTTCCCCACCTTCTTTCCCTTGCCTCTCTCCTCCTTCAGTAACTCCTTGGAGGAGACCTGGGTTGGCAGGGGAGCACAAAGTCACAGGGTGACATCTATTTATTAAATGGTATGCTCTACTCTGTGATACTTGTAAGAAAAACTGTATTACTTTTCCATTTGGAACAGCTTTTACTATCACGTGGCAAATTCAGGGCCAAAGTAGCCACCTCAGAGATGGATGGGTGAGGATGGCTCAGGTTCCTGCTATCCCTCCAATATGCCTGCTCTGGACCACATGAGGGAAATGCCATCACATTTCCACCCACTTCATTCCCACTCTATTACCTTCCCTTCAAATGGTAGCTGATCTGGGACATGATAAAGGAGGTAAGGAAAACAGCCTCCTGCTTTGGCTCATCTTTGAAAAATGTCTTTCAAAGCTCTGCAGTGAATATGCCTAGTGGTGTGGGCTCCTTGCCTTAGCCATGCTTAAGAAAACCCCCCAGCAGGTGCCAGATCCCCACTTCTCTCCTCAGTGTCTGCACCCTTTCAGCACAGTCTGAGGGGAGAGATGGAGAGAATCTCCTCAAAGTCTGCATCCCTTCTGGTCCAATGTCCACCTAAGGTTCTTTCCCACTCTGCAGTACCTGGGGTGTTCACCAATCCAAGTGCCAGGACCACAATGACTACATGGGATCCTCTCAATTGGAGACCTCATGAGCACTTCTAAGACTGGAATCATGGAGGAGGGAAGTAAGGGGAAGGATGTGCCTCATTTTATACTCAGACCTCAAATACATCATGAGGTAGTGGACAAGTGTTACCATACAGATTTCTGGCCAAAAAGCAGGATGAGCAGGGCTCTGCCAGGTGAGACTAAGGTGCAGAGAGGGAAACACTCAGGTACTTCACAGTTAATTTTACTGAAATAGATTCCAAGAAAATTGCCACAGAGGTGATGTTTCTCTCCTTTCATTCCTTCTTTGCCTCCCCATATGCTTTCTGCAGAGCATCTGAAGCCCCATGACACACAATTCATTCCAGGATTTCTCACTGTAGTGCTTGGGAAATGAGGATACAAAGCAGAATTTAGCCACCAGAGCCAGAGATACAAAGCACAGCCATGTGTTAAAAGCAGCACTGGTCTGCTCCTGCACCCATAGAGAGATGGAGAGACAGAAGCACAGCCACTTTACACAGTGAGCAACTTTTAACCCAAAAATAGCAATGGAAAAACCACCATCCTACAAGGAAGAAAACACCTTGTTGAAATAAACACTGACAACACTGATAAGCATGTCTCTCATCAAAAGCTCTCAGCTTTACTGCTAGAACTGAAGCTCCTTGCCTACCTCATTAAAACTGCATGGCCATGGCCAGCGAGGTCGGACTCCACCTTTCCCCAGATGGTCAGGACTTGCTGCCATTCCTGGTCACTGAGCCCCATGGTTCACCAAAGACAGGTCCCGAGTGCTTCCTGCAGCCGTTTGCCTTTCCCCAAAGGGTAGCTGGAGAGCTCACCCGTGGGATTTATAGCCCCTGCCCACAAACTTATACCTGTCAATCATCAGCTGGACTTCTTGCTCTCTTTCAGGCTTGTCTAACCTAATCAGCCTCCCTGTTTTTTCCTCGGAAGCTATTTTGGGTCAGGTACTATTGTGGGTGCCACTGATGGCATCATTTCTGCTTTTCGTATTGGACTGGCACATGTCCCACTCCAGACAGAAAGGGCACTGCCGGAACGCTGTGCCAGGAGCCTGTCCCAGGTTCCCAAGGACCCAGAGACAGTGTCAAGCTTTATGGCAGGAGATTCCTGAAGAGCACTGTCATCTGCTAGGCCACCCTGCCTCCCTCTCCCCTGGCCTGCCAAGGGCAGACAGGAGAAAAGGCCAGGACAGCCAGTAGCACTGACTCCATCACTCCAAAGGCCTTCCCTTTCCCATAATGATCTCACCATCCTTTTCTCCTGGGGTAACACACCACTTATGACATGCCCTTAAGAGATAACCATACGTAAACCAGCCCAGTCATTTCCCCACCTGCTGCAGGAGGAAGGAGGGGATAAAAGCTGTATGGGAGCCAGTTCCCCCACACCTGACTCTCTTGGGAAACACCTAGGATTAGCTGATGGCTGAGTCTGGATATTGGAGCCAACAGATGTACAACTGAGCCAGAAAGGTAATTTGCAGCAGACCAGAGACACAAGGACACAGCAAAGCTACATTCAACACCCACCCAGCCAGCAGTTCTGGTCTCTGGCTACTTCTGTCAAGCCAAACAAATTTCAGTGTTGGAAGGAAAAGCCACTGAGACAAACCACGTGGGTATGCTTTGGAAGGCCTCCCAGACTTTCTCTTCCCTCCCAGTCAGGACTGGTAATGGCCTGGCACACCAGTGGGGTGACTGGTCCCTTCCAGGGGTGGCTGCAATCAGAGCACAGCCTGATAACAAAGCCCAGCCAGCACTGCTGTCCCGAACTGTGCACCTGCCTCTGGATGTTTCTAAGGAAAAAGCAGGTGAGAAATATCAACCATAGGCTGAAGACACCTGCCTCGGGATTCAGGGGAAGAGCATTCAACCCCCCAGTCTCTACCACAGTGCTGCAGGGCCTGAGCTGCATCACTGCCTCTGCACCCTTCCATTCTCTACAGGTTCCCTGCTCCAGCCTTGCAAGGGGAGAGAAGTGCCCACGTACAATGGTAATTGGGCAGCAAGGATGATGGAGGCAAAGAGCCTCACGTCCCTTGGAAACACAGAGGTTTAAAGGGAATACTGTGGGTAAGAAGGGTGGCAAAAGCCCAGTGGAGGTGTCAGCTGGCATCCAAGCCTAGAGGTGAGGACATTTTGGCCATTACATATCACAAGCCTCTGTCAGCCAAGTCCATGTGTGACTCTGAAATCCTCCCCTTCCATCTGCTCTATGCGCCAGTTTGCTTCACATCCAAAACTCTGCATCCAACACTTCAATTTCAAGATTTCGTCCTGATTTACCTGTGCAAACACGAGGTCACAACCAATTACCCAAACTAAGCTAAACTGATGGAATAGAGTTTAGTACTCCTCCAACTCATTCCTCATGCAGTTCTCCACAGCCCAGGGCTGAGATGGGAGAGATCACATATCTGCAACTTCACTGCCCAAGTCCTCACAGCAGTAATGAAGCATTTGTACCCTTCCAGGCTTGGGCAGGATCCTGAACACTGACCTTCAGACACAATAGAAAGGTGCTCCTGGTACATGAGAGGCTGCTGCTTATGCACCGAGCTCTTTATATTCCCCAGGCTGGAACTATGCAGTTGCTGTAATAACTCCATTTGAAATTGGTCGACTCTTCACTCTCTGTAGCTTTCCCCAGAGCTGTGAAGCCAAAAGTCCTGGTATGGACATTAACATTAAATGGTCAGAAGACTTAAAACGAGTATAAGATTCCATATTGCTTTTTTCTGCAAGCGAAGTAGTAATGAAATGAAATCAAAAGCTCTTTTCCCTAGAGCTTAAATAAATAGTTCAGAGAAATACTAAAAGCTTTATAGTGCAGCACCAGACCACCCCTCAACCCCGCAGCCATGAAAAGGACATAACGTTTTAGTATCTACAGGCCTCTTGCCTTCCCCTTGGGGCAAAATCTATCACTTGCATAATCATCTGGATAAACACAAACCACAGAGAGCCAGCATATTGGCTGCCTCCTTTAAAATGCACCAGGTTACTGAATAGCTTGTTTCAAGCGGCTCTGCCCACACCGGAGCCGTGCTGGCACACATGGCTATGCCTCTGCACCCACACCTGAAGCACTCTCACTAAACCAGCAGAAACGGGCCTTGGATGCTTTTGGCCAGGCTTTGGGGTGCACGGCCGGCGCAGTGCGGCCGCTTTCACCCCGCTGCAAAGCCCCCCGGGCGGACGCGCTCCAGCAGTCCCTGCCTGAGCAGCGCGGGGTGCCCTGGATGGCTCCAGGTCCCTCCCAGCCCGGCCGCTCTGCGGCTCGGTGTGGGGCTCGGTGTGGGGCTCGGTGTGGGGCTCGGTGTCCGGCGGCGATCGCCCCGCGCTGCCCGGCCCGGTCCGGTCCCGTGGGCCAGGGCTTGCTGCCACCTCGTGGCCACGGGAGACCGAGCCGCGGGCACCGGGGGTCGCTTCCCAGCCCCCGCCGCGATTTGGAGGCCCGGGGAGCCGGCCGACAGGTAGCCCTCTCATTTCAGAGGCAGGACAGTGACCCCAGAGCAGGCAGAGCTGCAGCGCTGGGCGCAGAACTTCTGTAAGGGGCTCATTTTCAGTGCGGGATGTCGAGACATCGTTATTCTTCGGTCACTTGGGATGCTGTGCCTTCCTCCCTATCCCCCAGCCCTGATATTGCAGAGGGCTGGAGTAGTGGGATGGGGGCAGAAGAAGATCCCGTGGGACAGCCGGAGAGCCGCGGCTGAGACTCAGGGTACTGTCGAGGAGAAATACTGTTCTAGAGACTTCCTGGGGGATTTTCTACCTAAAAATGCTACCAAAAGGTGTTTAGGGAAGGTCCCCCTACCTAACAGGCTCAGCTGGCAGGTGAAGACCCTTCTCTGGCAAAACAGTGGGTACAATCCCATCCCTGCCTTGCTTCACCCTCCACAGCTGGCAAACTTTTCTACAGGTATTCGTGAATTTTGACCATGCCACAATCCCATGGACAGAAATGCCACTTGTCCTCCCCATTGATGAGGGATGAAAGGAGTTCTTTGACTTCCTTGAGCCCACAGACACACCACTGAAAGAGCAGGGATCAGGTATAGTTTCAGAAACACCCCCTGTTTTGTGGTTATTACTACGGGGCTCAGTCACCCAGGTGGAGCTGGGAGACACAGAGGAACACACCAGCTACAGGGATGGACCAGATCCAAGCTTGTTTGGCCACATCCAATTTTTTTTCTTAGGGTATTGTTGCAAAGAGAGAAATCCAGCCCCAGGCTGGAAAGTGAATGTTAGAGAGCCCAGCAGACCCCCCACAGCCTTGGTGGTTAAGAGAACAAATTTCTAGTTCTGTTTCCTCTGCAGCCTGACCTGCTGCAAGTAGGGGAATGGGCACCCAAGTGAAAGGCACTGGTAGAAATCATAGATATCTTTTTCATTGGAAGTAAGTTTGTGAAGTAAATTTTCCAGAAAGGAAGAGGCAGAGATGTTCCAAAATCCAGTCCTTCCTCAAGAAACAATCCAAACCATCTTGTGTGCTTACACAGCAAAACGTCTCAGAGGAACAAACAGATATTTTGATCAAATACTTTTTTTCTTTTCAATGAGCTTTCCCCCACACAATACAATTTTTAATAGGCCCTGAGAGCAGCCAAGGATCCCATGGCTGGAAGCAGTGATGACAGCAGCCCCAGCTCTGCTGTGAGTCTGTGTTGTATAAAGCACGACATGACGTAAGTAATACACACTGCTATGGTCAGGGGGAGGCTGGCACTCCAAAAAAGCCAGGAATATTATATAACAGCAACTTACATAATTACCTCTTGCATAATGCCAGGGGAAAGGCCCTCCGTATCGCAGCTGTGGTTTCTATGGCATTTTGCTGAAACACGGCTGCTTTGAAGAGATTCATTTGTGCTTTGTTTCAGGAGCCTGCAGCTCAGTCCGTGCAGGCAGACCGGTGAGAGCCCTGCACTCACAGCAGCTTTAGCTGGAGAGGTGAGGGATACAGTAATGGGATCTTATAGCAGGGCAAGAGCATTGGCTTTCCTGCAGCCCTGCCATTGACTTCAGCACTCTGAGAATCAGAAGACTGTCACATAAGAGCACCATCCAAAACTGAGTGTTGTGTAGCCTCCACTTCTTGTAGGAAATTACCTGGAGTCTAACTGATGATGGCAGTGGCCAAATCCCTTCCAGGCTCACTCCTCTCTTCCCCTTGTTCTTAGACACTATTCTTAGCAATGCCTCCAGGCAGGGCTCCTGCACACTGATAGATTTCAGCAGCTGAGAGGTGACCTGACCTGCTTGCTTAAAAGGAAGAAGAAGGGCTAGGAGCAGAAGATTTCAGCATCAGGACAAGATTTGGGTTGTGAGTTTGCAGAGCTGTGCTATGTACTTACCAGTATCTCGGCATGGATTCTCTCAGGGATCATGCCCTGTGCCGTGAAGTCAGAGGTAGCTTTACCTTCGCTTCAGGGCTCGCAGGATCCAGCCTTTGGTGACTATCAAACATAACACAGGCACGACCCACAGCTCCTGTGCAATTATGGAGGCATCTCACCATGTGTGTGACTCTGCACAGCACCTGGACAAAACGTTTGTCTCAGCTAAACAAGACATTTATTGCAGACCAGTGCTTGCATTCAGTGGGAGAATGTGCAGGAAAGCAGCAGGGCAATTCAGGACAAGAATATTTAGGCTACAGTACAGAAACTGAAGTTGTCTCTGAGGCTGCAGCAGCTCTCTCTGGGGATGCAAACCTTCTCTGAAGGACTAGGAACGCAAAGCACAAAAGGACTGAGGATTTTGTGTGGGATACTGCAAGTGCAGTTAAATAAAGGAAGGAAGAGTATGATTAGAGAACAACAGACAGATTTTAAAGCCTTACCACTCAGAAGCAAAAGGAGAAAATTATTGTTTAGAGGCAAGAACACGGGTTATACCAGTGAGACCCTGGAGATCTCCAGGAGTCAGTGGGAAATGTGGCAGGCAGCAGTCCCTTCAGGTGGTTTAGACTTCATAACACCATACTGGCACTCAAGGATTTGTGTACTACTCACTGAAACACTAAAGCAAGAGAGGAGTTCGTCCCCTGTCCCTCATCATCAATAAAATACTGTAACTAGAGCCAGCTGAAGGACAACTGAGAAAGACAAGGCCACAAAAACATATGGGCAGAAAAGGTCAAGCATTCATCCTGCATTCAGTATTGGGTTTCTGCCTGCCACCGTGGGATCTGCAGCTCAAAGCTACCCAGAGGAACCTGCAACAGAGACATTTACACCGTGGCTGAGGCTGGGATTTAATGATCAGGTTAGATGAAATCCAGGCAGCTGGAAGGGTTGGCTGCTCCCCACACCATGCCTTATGCCAGAGAATGTCCTCATTCTCCTCTTCCCCATTCCTTGGGCATATGGGCGATGCCTTGCAAGGTTCCCTGCCATGTAAGATGTGGGGTGCACTCTGGGCATGGCTGGGTGCTGCTGGAGAGGTGCTCACGTCCTGCAAAGGCAGCAGCAACTGCAGCGTGGCCAAGACAGAGCAAGAGCAGCCTCAGCAGTGACAGAGCTGAGCCCCTGTGCAAAAAGCACCCTGTGTACAACTCTTCCTTCCTTGGGACACACCGGCAGCCATGCCCAGAGTCTGCTGGGAGCCAGCAGTGCCTGGCTGCTGACTGAACTCTCTCAACAATGAATAATTCCTCCTGTCTGAGCTGCTCCTCGAGGAAGCACTGGGCCTCAGCACAGAGTGCACAGCTGTGGGCTCTCAGCCTCCCAAAAAAGTGGGAGAGCCCATCACTGCATGGTAAAATTGAGTGATACAGCTCCAAATTTGCTTCTCAGCCCACTGGGCAAGCAATGGCCCTCAAGCTACCAGCACTTAATATGAGGCTGTACATGTTTTTAAATCAGATTTGGAGGTAATGACTGCAGATCCTCCCCCACCCCATGGTGCCTGTGCAGTTGTTTATGAGGGCTTCAAATGAGCTGGATTAAGGAATTGGTCTGAGTTCGAAGTAAGTGTGTTTATCTTTTGGAGTGTGTATTTTGAAGCCAGATAAGTTCTGTGGTCTGGTTTGTCACACAGCTGGACTGATGCATGCTGGCAGGAGGGGCATGGAAAGGCAGAGTTGCTTACGCAGGCATCCTTTGTGGAAGAAACACCCATGGAGCCATCCTCCAAAACCCCAGGCAGCACTGTCTAACTAGTGGAACAGCACATACAGATTAGGGTTTCCCTTTGCCTGAATTTCATGGGGTGAAAAGAGAGAAAAAAGACACGTTTTCATTCACTTTGCCAGAAAAACAGTCTATCATCCACAAAGCACGGAGCTTCTGCAAGATAAGAGCCCATGGGGAAGCCAAGATCTACCCCTCATTTTTATTGATGTTTACACTTGCCTTTTAATAAGCTCCAGCAGGTTCTCGCTTCCAGCTGCAGTTGGCCCTTTTCAAAGTTCAAGGTCTCATTTTGCATTATCGTTCCAACGCCAAGTGCACCCTTAGGGAGGAGAGGAACAACCAGGACTTTTTTTCTTCTGAGAAGCAGCGCCAGTTGAAGCAGCCCCTAATCCAGTAGTGCTTTCTGTGCTCTGCTGGTCTTACCGGGAACTCCTGCAGGAAAACTGATCCCTCTGAATAAAAAAACTTGGCAAAATAATCGCTGTTTTCTTCAAGCAGATCAGCACTGGGCAGCAGTGAGCACCCTAAACACAGCACCTGTGGCCTGGCTGTCTGAGCAGAACATTGACCACTCACTTGGGGTGGGATCTCTGTTCTGCATCTCTTTTCTTTGCTGTGCTTGCAAACAGATCTTTTGCCCTGCCCACTTCAGGGTCCTGCTGGCAAGACAACCACGGTGGTGGGGCTGGCTGCTGGCTGCAAGATACTGGCACAAAAAAATACAAATACTGGAAGATTTCACCTCTGCTGAGAATCCTGGTCCAGTGGTTTCTTAGGTAGTGGTACAAGTGTAACACAGCATCCCTGCCAAATGCTCAGCCTGGCCAGCCCTCCAAGCTCTTTGGTGTCTGTGGTTGCATACACACATGTCCCATGCTGGGCATTTTTGGAAAGGTCACCTGTAAGCATCTTAAATACACAGGATGCATGGACAGCTAACTCATCTAGCCCCTTCCCCCAACAACACTAGTGGCAGATGCCCAGGGAAAGTGTAAGAAGCAGGATCAGCTCTATTCCATCTCAGCAACTTGAAGCTAAAGGACTTCCCAAGGTTATATTTGCATGCCTGCATTTAACAGCCATAGGCAGAATTCTTCATGAGTTCATAGTTTTTGTTAATCCTCTTATACATGCTTCCCAAAATATTTTCAGACATGGCTGCAGCCTTACTAGGTCAAACTGCTTAAAACAACCTGCTGACTTGGTGACTCTGCAGAAGATCAGCCAATGCACAAAGACAAAAATCCAATAACCACTTTCTAACCGTCCACGAACAGCTTTAAGGCGTGCTCATTCTAAAAAAAAAAACAACAATAAAAATGAAGCTCCATTACCCTCAAAGACCTCTGCACATGCAGGACACCCGTCTCTGGTGCCTTTTTAATTGCGAGTTCCTCAAACACTATGGTTTTATTTTTTGATCTTCCTCCTCCTGCTAAGTGCTCCAGTGTTGGTGGCGCAGCTGGTCGGATCCAGCTGGTCTGTGGCAGCATCTGTCTGGAAATTGCTTATCTTAGCCTGCGGTCCTTTTATTTCCTTCCCCATCAGCTGCAGCAGAGATTTTGCTCCACATGGTGAATTTCGCTCTGCTCTAAATTAATCCATACTTCTTCTCCGTATTTCAGTGCTAATTTTGTGACTTGTCTATGAGTTTACAGCAAGGGCCAAATTACACTGGATTTATTATCCTCTTGAGCAAAAGGCCAGCGTTTTTCTGCTGCTCTTGTAGACCTGCAGCTCATGGAGCTGAGAGAGGCACCTTGGCCCTCACAGGAAAACATACAGGGCCTCACCTTTTTATTTGGGCAGAGAGGGTCCAAGTCATAAACAAAAAACAAAGACACACTGGGACCACAGATCAAAAAGTCAAGAAAATAAATGGGACTGCAGATAGATCAGACAAAGCAGGCAGACCTTTTGTGTCAAAAAACCGCGTAATACAAATGTCTCATCCATGAGCACAGCAGTCTGGGCTGAGAGGGAATCTTTGGGGCAGGGGAGGAGTTCAGGTGGAAATTCAGATGGGAACGTGGTAAGTTTTCACTTGTTTGGTTTTTTAAACAAACTAAAAAGAGTGACTTGAGCAAAGTGAGCGGAAAGCGGAAAGTGAAGTCCTGACCAGTCTGACCTGCAAGGAGGGAGTATGGGAAGTCATTGATTCCGTATCTGCTGCTCCCTTTTCATGGGTCCTGCTTTTGGGTGTTTCATTTTACAGACAGAGATGTGCCTCTCACCTACTGAGTGATAAGCATAATGCCAGGGCACTCCAGGTGCTGGTTAGGCCACCCTCTTGGCCTAATTCACATGGATATTTAATACAGGAGTTATGAACCATCTCATTAGGATGAAGCCAACAGAGGTTCAGGGTTGCTGGCAGGACCAGCAGCTACCAGACTCTACACAGAGCAGAGGGAAATGCCCACAAGAGGGAGAGGTGGTGCCAGTCTCCACAGTGATTCTGTGCAAACGGCACTTCCCTGCCTGGCAGCTCTAAGAGCCATTCCCCTTGCTCCACTTCTCCCAACAGAAATGTTTCCCTCTCCTGGAGATTCCCTTTTCCAAGCTGTTTGCCCTCCTCCTCTTTCTCCAGATGACGAGTATTTCATCTTCTTTGTGTGAGGTAAGCCCAAAGGCCCCGCTCTGTGGGTGCCAGACATGGTGTCATTGGAAAGGCATCGTGACTGAGATGGTTTCTCTGCTCTCGCTGCTGCTCTGCTCCCCTTTCCTCCCACCCACATTCTGATGTGCTGGGAGCACCCCTGCACCAGTCTCAGCACAGGCAGTCCATCCTCTTGCCCAGCTCATCACTCAGAGGTTGCATCCCACGTCAACTCCTCTGGGGAGCCCTGTAACCCTCCGTGGGCTCACATGGAAAATACCATTCCTGCTGGGCTCTGCTCAGCCTCGACACCCCAGGCCTAAAGCAGACTCCGCTGGGGAATGGGATTTTCGATCCGTTTTCCAAAAACTGTTGATGGTTACCTGCAACTAGATCCTAGAAGTCTCTGAGCTTCTGCAGGGCAAAGCTTAAGGTAAGGAATTACTGGAAAACACTGGTGATGTGGGAATAGCCACTCTAAAGCCTCTATGGCTGGAAGTGCTCCTTGGTGCTGGAGCATCATGAGCACCAGCAGGACTTTTCTTGTGGGATCATCCCACCAGCTCCACGAACAGCATCCCTGCGCTCCCAAATCCAGAAACTTTCAAGAAACATTTTGATGATTTTGGCTAGTGATTTAGCAGGAACTGTAACACAGCTTATAGCATTCCTGGGGCACTTTCCTAACCTGAAACCTCAGAGAAATGCCTTCAGAGAAGATCCACATGAACCATATCACCAAAATCACCACAAGACCCTCAAGCATGGCATGTCTTGGCAACCCTCTGGCCACCATTAGCCTCCAGCTGCCAGAACACAGCAGGGTAACTGGCTCCCTCTGCGGAGAGGGATTTTCTGCCCGAGGGAAACAGTTGCGGACACTTCCTCTGAAGAACATTGTGCCTGCTGGCATTAACATATCACGCATTGCACACAAAGCTGCCCTGGAAAGCAGCATTGACGTGAAAGCACAGCAGCCCCTAAGCCTGATGAGTGGCCACGGAGCTCACCAGAGTGGTGAGCATGGTCCATATCCCAGCTGGGGGCACTGGGCAGGGAGGCCAAGGAGATTTATCAGCACACCCACAGGATCTGCCTCACAGGACATCCACACTGCTGTGCAAGATGCTGCACATTGACAGGGAGGAGGGAAAGGCAGAAAGGGAAGAGAGATGCCACCAAGATGATCAGAGGGATGGAGCACCTCTCCTGTGAAGAAAGGCTGAGAATAGGGTTTGCTCAACATGGAATAGAGAACACTTAGAGTAACTTAATTGCATCCTTCCAGTACCTGAAGGGAGCCTACATGAAAGATAGGAAGAAACTTTTTGCAAGGGCACATAGTGACATGGGGGGGATAGATTCAAACTGAAAGAGTAGGTTTAAATTAGATATTAGGAAAAAATTCCTTACTGTGAGGGAGTGAGGCACAGGAACACATTGCCTAGAGAACTTGTGGATGCCACAGCCCTGGAAGTGTTCAAGGCCAGGTTGGAAAAAAGCTCTGAGTAACCTGGTCTAGTGGAAGGTGTCTCTGGCCATGGCGGGTGAGCTGGAACTAGAATCTCTTTAAGGTCTCTTCCAACCCAAACCATTCCATTACTTTATAATTCTAACCCAACTTTATTGTAAGTCAAAAAGTAATTCACTCACTTCCAAATTATAACTCTAGGATTGGGCTCACAAGCTTTTTATGTACCCAGTGAACTTTTTAGAGCAGCTTACAACAGTGCAGTGTGTGCAGCAATGCACAATGTGAAGAACCAGCACCTAATCCCAGCTCCTGCAGCGGATCAGAGCATCTTGTTCAGCATTCCCTGCTCAGAGAGGGTTACCTGAGCTGATACAATAAGACAGCAGTGTAAGCAGTGGCTTAGAAAATACAACTGACTACTGCAGGCAGCATGTTTTTACTTGGCTTTAGGCATGCTGACAGGAGATAACATAGCCAAAAGGCATCAGAGGTGAGAAGGTGAAACAGAAAGAGAAGGGCCACCCTTTGGCAGGGGTGAGGCAGTGAGGTTATTTACATAGCAGCCAGTGGGGATGTGTCTTATTTATACAGGATAAGAAGAATGAAAGTAGAGTTATCTTATGTTGAGTGAGATTGTTTAATAGTACAAAATTACTTGATACAGAGTCAGCTAGAAGTAATTAAAAGTAAGGTTGTGCTCTGAAGCAGAGTTCCCCTGCCACTGAATTTAGGTCCAGTGGGAAGCTCTCACTTGCAGCCACTCACAAAATCAAATCCCTAAACTTCAGACATTTCCCCTAGCAGCTTAACCGTTGTGTTCTTTGAAGTTATATTTTAGGTTTAAATTTCAGTCTTTATCCTCCTTTCTTACCTTTAATTTCTCTCCAGTTTGAAACACAGAGGCAGCTTCCATGTGCAAAGCTGAGTGCCCTGGTGCACAGGGACAGGATCCCACGTTGCCCCAGCTGGGCAGCCAGGAGACAACCGTGTCACTGGCCAGTGTCTTGCTCCCTGCCCTCCTGCAAGAGTTCAGAATATACTACGGATTGGAAGGAGGTCTGTCTTGGGAGTGGAGCTGGGAAATGTTATGTTTTCATCTGAAAGCAAAATCAAACCATGTAGACCTCTGATGCAACACAATGCCAGGGTGTCAGGAGGTTTCTGGCTTGCCAGGAACCTAAAAGAAATATTTTCAGCCTGAGTGAAGTTGACATAAATATTTTCTTTCTTTGTTCTTTCCTCTGAACTCACAAGTGAATCAGAAGTCACGGGATTGGGCATCTTGGAAATAAATTTACAACAGCAGCAAATGCTTTTTGGGTGCCCCAGTAAACAAGTAAGAAACTTGCTCCTTCCTTTCTGTCTTCACCTACATGTGACCACATGAGCCTTCTGTCTCTGTAAGAGCACAGCTTTTAGTAGTCTGGCAACAGGAAAACATGAAACCACATTTGCCCCAGCTCTCCATCACTTTCCATCCCTGCACAGCAACACGGGGTGTGCCTTGGAGCAGGGGGCTGTGTCAGAGGTGCCTCCAGGACTGCCACACCACAACAGCTGCATTGCACCCTGGGGGACCCAGACAGCATCCTGGGGCCAGGGCATGGATGGCTCCAGGGACAAGGGGACACCATCAAGGAGCGCTGGGGACAGCATGGGCTGAAGACTTTTCCCTCACCTCCACATACACACAGCTGCAATATCCCCAGCATGTCCTGGCACAGAAACCAATAGGGCAGATTTTCACAGTGATGAACACGGGGGAAAAGAGAAACAGAGGGACATTTTGTGAAGGCTAAACATCCACATCAGCTTTGCAGAAGCGTTTTGCTTTTCACCTTCTTATTCCCACCCACTTAGGCAACTTAATACTGACTTTTCATTCATACATTTAAAAAAAAAAAAAAGCGTTTGAAACAAAATTATCTAATTACAGAGTAAATATTTAGCTTGAAATGAGCAGACAGTTATTCAAAGCCATTTTCTGACATGACAGATGAACTGAAAGGAGCTGTGCTGCAGGCATTGTGTGCCGATCAAATTCAATTTAAAAATACAAGGCTTAGACGCAAAAATAGACATGACCCTAAGCACAAACATTCCCACACAGGCAAATGTCTTCTGTAAAATGCCACGGGTGATTTCATGGCAGCTGAACCTGGTGGCACTGGGATAGCATCACCCACCTCTGAGGGTGCTGCCATGGTAAACCCATGTGTGAACAGCATTGAAGCCACACACAAACATTGCCCTGGCAGGGCTTGTCCAGTTTTGGAACCCCAGCGTGAGCCCATACCTTTCCTGAAGACCTAAGGGAACTTGCTGTCCTTTTATGCACGTGACCTAACTTCCAGCTCTTGGCATGCTGGGTGGAACCTAAACGACTCTTGCTACCTTTGCCACACCTAAATTATTGTGACATTCAGATGACAGGTGAGAGCCAGGTAATGTGGAAAAAATAACCTTTTCACCCTTAAATGCTGAGGAGCTCACAGCCAAGCCTTCACACCCCAGAGATGCTGAGGAGCAGAGAGACACAGGAGGAGCTGCACCTGCTTAGCATCTCCAGCACCCAGCCCACAGAGCATGCTTGGAGATCAACCTTTACCCAAAGCTTTGGCTCAAACCCTGGTGCTTCTGAAGCAGCCCCGAGCTTGTAGCAGAAGTGGGCGGAGCCATGACTCCAACTTTGGTGAGCGGGATTGGGAAACAGGAGCTCTAGAGCCACACACCACCCACACAATGGAAAAACCAGCTCTGAAAGGCTGGAGCCTGTGCTGGGTCCCTGCAGGAGTGAAGGGATATGACCAGATGTGGCTATGGCTCTACCTGGGAAATGCAGCTACAGGCAGGAGCTGGCGCAGCTAGAGAGGAGAGGTACGAGAGACCTCACTAGCCACACATCACACGTGGGAAACCAGCAGGGCATTTATGGGATTAGATGCAGAAGGAAAATCCTCAAGGCAGTAGCTCTGGGACAAGAAAACCTAAGTGAGAAAATCACACAGTATCCCTGAGTCACTGTGCCCACATCCTGGGAAATGCATTAGTTAAGGAAGGCAGGGTCTCCACCAGGTCTGATGTCTAATGACCCAGATATTTTGAAATCAGAAACCCAAATAACTGTAGTGACAGCAGTGAAAACATGGACATCAGTGGCTCCTGACAGAATTGTTCTCTGGAGCACAAATACTAATGGAGACAACTTCAAACATGAGGTACTAGTCTGGTTTTTCAAACTGAGGGCTGAGCAGAAGGCACCAACTTTTCACGTGGGCAGGAAGAGGCGATGCCCTGCCCAGAAGACACAGCTCGTCAGTCCTTCCACACCAGCCTCCAGCCTCTTCCCCTCAGCTGTCACGAAGGCAAACAGCCATCCCTGCTATCCTTTGCCTGAGATTTGGGATGAAACTTCACAGAGCCCCTTCTTCCTGTTCCCTCCAGGAGGCCCCAGTGCCAGGATGTCTCCTCAGGTCTCACCCCTGCACCCTTTCCAGGCTGTGTGGTCCCTTCACCTTTTGGTCAACCCTTTGACCCAATTTTTAGCATTAGGACCATGCTAACAACCCTATGATCCTCCAGATTTCCCACTCAGGGACTTGGTTTTTTTGCAGGAATCAGCTGTAAAATCAGATCACCAGCAGGCCAGGTCTGAGAGTGGGTCCTGGGTTTGCTGCTCTTCACTGGTCAGTGACACCTGCAAGGTGAAAGAGAAGAAGCCAGTCCTGTTCCTGGTGTGGCCAGAGACCCTCAGCGATGCAGCACAGCTCTGGCTCTGGAAATGGCCTTCCTGCACATGGAGAGCCAGGAGATGCCTGGGATATCACAGACCCAGGCACCCCACTGTGGCTTTGGGAGGCAAAGGCTGGTAACTCCAAGTTCTGGGACCTCTCCAGGCTGTTCACAGAAGCACTAGTGAAAGAAAAGAGGTGTTAAAAAATAAATTGTAAAATGAAATGGAATAAAAACTGTCCTGGGTAGAGGAATTTCAGAGACATCATGGCCTTGACTACCCTGGTGGGTCAGACAGCTCTGGATGTTCACAGCCCTGCTGAGTCTTACAGTGTGCCTAGACCTGGCTTTATTGGTCCTGATTCTCCTTGTAATTTTATCCAGATGACCAGACTACTGAAGTACTGTTCAAAATGTGCCTTTCTGCTTTTTCTGCCTTGTATCATCCAGTGTGCTCAAGCCCTGTTGCTGCCGTGGGTCATTCCTTTGGGCACATTCATGGCTCTTGGTTTCTCTGCCTTAGATGATGAGATGGCAGCTTTTAAAAGCATCTGTATTTTCCCCAATGCCTGGAGTGAAACTGAAGCCAGAAACATTTCTGGGCATGAAACATGCCTCTGAGCATGTTAGGATTTTGTTCTATAAGGACTGCTTGGCTGCCAGAGGGCAGAAGCGAAAGATTTGGAAAAAGGTAACTCCTGCTCTGCAGCACTCCCTGAGCAGCCACCTACCACCAAGCCAATCAGTCAGGGCAGCGTAGCAGAGCTCAAAGCTTGGGACCTGATTGTTTGCAAAGCAGAAAAGAGGAGATTCATGCACTGCCTCTTCTCTCCTCCTGGCAACTCTCATTGTATTTTGGGCACAGATGCTCAGACTCAGTGCTGGTAAGTGTTCTAGAAACATGTGGCCCCAGGAGGCAACTTAGCTGCAGTGGCAGGGAGGGAATGACGTGGATACACGTGGTGAACAAAATCTCCAGGGGTCACATCAGAGATGTACTGTGTCCAGACCCAGCTCTTTTTCAGGACACACTTCCTGCACACACAGGATTGCTGAGATCTCAGCCTTGGCAGAGCCCACAAGGATGCTCCTGTTCCTCTAGAGCCTCTCAGCTTTAAGGATCCACTGCAAGGGGACAGGAAGTCATAAAAAGGCACAGGATGATCAGTATTTCACATTTTCCCAAAGGAAACCAGAGTTTAAATCCACTGTGCATCTGTGCAGCTCCAAGTAGAGATGGGCACTGCTACCTCACAGGGACAAAGTGGCCCCTGGCTCTGCACCACAGCCACAGAGTACATATCCCTGGTGCCATCAGTCACCAGCAGGGAGAGAGATGCTCAGCCAAGGTGTTTCTCATAGGACCCCTTCGTTTTTGTCAAGATGTTTCATTTCTAGTGGAGGCCTTGGGGAAAGGCAGCTGCCAGGGACTTGCAAGCAGGATCAGGGCATGCCAGAGACAGGCAAGGCTCCAGAGCATTTAGTTTTCTAAAAGTGGGTTTATTGCCCAGCTGGTAGGGAAGGGTGTTGGTTTCCTTTCCACAATACAAGAAGTTGGAGGAAGCTTGCAACGCACACCCTGCCACAGTGCAAACTCTCCAAATGCTTTTTCCCCTCCAAAGTGAGAAACATTTAAACACACAGGTAAAGAAAAATGGTAAACAAAGCTCCTTGCATGGTGAGCAATGGCAATTCACTGCCATTGAGAAGAAATCTCCCCAGTTCCCCCTGCAGTGCCAGGTCACACCTGGCCTGCAAAGCACAGTGGGTTTTGTGCAGGTGTCCCACCCCAGACACTTCCCAGGGTGCTGGCGTGGCTCTAAGCACCCCAGGCCATTGCTGGGAGCCATTGGATGGTCACCATTCCCACAGTTTGAGCAGCTCTGGCCAGGTGCAAATGTGTTCAGCCCCTGGAGGGAAATTTGGCTTCAGCTTCCTTTTTTGAGGGCACCATTCCTCACAACACAACACACTTGAGAGCTTAAAGGCTCCAGGATCAGCCAGAGCAAAATCAGGAGTTCTGGCATCCCATCCCTGGCGTTATTTATGACCATCTTTGCCACTAGGGATGCCTTACAGCTGCTGCCTGCACACTGCTCCTCACGGGGGCAACCAGAGCAAGCTCCCTTAGCTCTGCACATGGGGTTTTTGCCCAGTTTTGGTGTGAGGACACTGGCTCATGGCGAGGTGGCCTTTCATGGTCCCCCACAGCTCATGGATAACACTGGGGCCTGGTGACTTGCTGGCACAGGCCCTGGTACTTATTCATGCTGCTGTTTACAGGTCCCAAATCCATAGTGCAAGAGGTAATTGACGTAATTAACGAGCCTGTGGGAATGGGGTGTGCCCCTCAACCCTGCAGTAACTCCAGGTATTTGCTCTTTTCAAGTCAAAGCTATCTGGGAGCCCCGGGCTGAAGAGATATTTTGCAGAGCCGAACTGCTGAGCAGGGGGCTCTGCCCGGCCTCCCCTCCAGAGCTAATGACCCTCTCAACCACGGCAGGACCTGCATCTCAACCAGCGATGAGTCGGCTTCACCACAGCTGTCATCTCTGATGCTTCAAGGCTGTCTCACCCCATCTGACCCCGTGAAGTGTGTCAGACTCACCTCTCCAGACCTCTGGATGCACTGGCTCTCAGCTCAGCGCTGGTCACATCACAGTGTTTGTGGGGAGCAAGGGGGTGTCATTTCTGTTCCTGTACCACCAACCCCATTGTGGGTCCCCAGAGAATAAATAAGAGTGTTATCCCCAGGCCACAGCTCTGCAGCCAGCACAAGTTCAGCACACACCAGCTTTTCCCCAACTCTGACTTTTTCATTTTCTTCCCAAATTTTTTCCATCAGCCCCCCCACAACACAGGTGTGAAGCTGTGCAAAGTTTTGCATGGATGGCACCGACTCTCCCTTTTCCCTTCTCACCTTCAAGCCCTGCAGCCGAGTGGGGCAGCAGAGCAGACAGCTCACCTGCACTCGCACTGGGGTGAGCCAAAATCGCTCCCCAGCCCCCTGTGCTGTGGGCACAGGGGCCTGGAGCTGCCCTGCACTGGGGGAGAGCGTGGAGACAGCCGGCGGCATCACACCCACGTGAGCCGCGCTGGGCCAGGAGCGGGAGCTATTTCTGGAGAGCCGCTTCTCGTGGAACAGAAGCAGCAGAGCTCAGAAGCGCTGACCGAAAAAGAAAAGCCCTGATGTTTCGAACGGGAAGCGAGGTTTCCCAGGCTCCCGCCGGGAAGGACAGGCAACATCCTTGCAAAAATAAGAGAGGACTGCAGCGCTCTGTGGCAGCAGGGCTCCAGAGGAGCTCAAAGGCGACCTCAGTAAGGCCGTAAACACGCCAGATCTGCTGTTGTTGCAGAGCTCCGTGAAATCGGTGATAGGTCTGAGTGGAGTTCAGCTGGAGAGCGCTGGTGCTATAAAAAACAAAGTGACTTTGGGCTTTGACGCTTCCTCCTGACACACAAAAAGGTGATTTGTGATTCAAAAGACTAGGAATTTATCATCAAAAGGGGCTGGGACAGAGCTCAGTGTTTACACATGGAAGAACAAGACAGGCACTGAGAGCAGATATATTTATACTCATCCATTAATAAAAGAAGCCAAGTCAACCATACCTTTGTGCTAAAGTTAGAGCACAGCACTCTGCATGTCCTTAAAAAGGCAAGAAAGTTTCCACAAACTGGGACAGCTGCTCCCAGTGCCGGCTCTGTGCATCTCCTCCTTGGCACTCTGGCATCGATGTGCTGCAGCAGGAAAGGGGCCAAACGTGGTGAGGCTTCTCCAAGTGGGAAGGCTGACTCCTAGAGTCTGGTCACGGGCTGGTGGCCACTGCACTTCAGGAGCCAAACAGTCCCTGCTCCACTGTCAGAGACTTGCAGGAGACAACTGCCTCTGGCCAGAAACAAAAATCCTCCAGCTTTCTCACTGCTTCCCCGGTTATGGGGCTCACACAAGCCAGGAGTCTTCTCCCCTGCCACGGGTGGCATGGAGGGATGCTGGGCTTGGCACACTCGGGCTGGCCCTGTGGGCAAGGACTTGGCTTGTGGTGCTGCCTCCACCAACCAGCACAGGGAAGAGGAGCAGCACCCAGGGGTTCCAGGTTTGGGCCGAAGGGTCAGTGCGAGCCCAAGGTGAACAGAGAGCACCCAGGAGAGAGGATGGTTCATCTCCTGTGAGGTCAGCAAGAGGGCTGGATGGTGCAAGGCACTGGAAGCTCCTGGATTAGTATTTGGCACTTAGAAACGCTTTAGAAATCACTAATTGCAGCAAGTTCCTTAACCCACAGCTATGGATGGCTGGCGTTGCCTGGCTTCACCTGCCATGTGCTGGGGAATGTTACACCAACTGGCAGGAAAGACACAGAAAAGTCAGATCTCTGTTCCTTGCAAGGGGCTTCCAGACAGCAATCAATTATCCTTCCTGACAAATAACAGATGAGCTCTCACAGTTGTTTCACTGTTTCCCTTCTCTTCCCCCACCCAGTTCCAGCCCTTGAACCATGCTGGAAGCAGCAGGCGCCAGCACTGAACACGCCATGCCAGAAATGATCGCGTTTCAGGCAAACTGAGAGCAATCACAAAAAATACATCTTGTCTAAATCACAGTTAAGCACATTGCAGTTTTTCTTCTCCACACCCCAGTGAAACAGCCGCAAACAACAGCCAACCCTGGTTGCACCTGGAAGGAAACGGCTGCGGGCACACATCAGAGCAGGGGTCACCTCTCACCTCCCAGGACACATTGAAGTTGTTGGCACTGCAGAATGCATTTCCCCTCTGAGCTCACGCTGAAGATGCTACAGTTACAAGGACTTGACTGACCTTTGAGCAAGACATAGCACTAGATCTCTTCCAACCCAAATTATTCTACAACTTGGCAATTTTCTGCATGAAGACAGAAAGAGGGCATGCAAATAGCTCTTCCTCCCACACCAGCTGCTAAGCTAGGCTCTCCTATCAAAAGGATGCTCAGGCTGCCATCTCTGAGCCAGTAGAGTCAATAGAAGTCCAGCAGCAAAATCCTGACAGTAGTCAGCTTTGCTACTGCCACAGGGATCAGGACTTCTTCCTCAGCTTTTGGGTCAAATCTCCTGATGCAGCTTGTCAGTGGCAGCCTAAGATGCAGCCTTAGCAGTCACACTAACCTCACCCTTGAGCTCTTCTGCAAATTCAGTTTGAATTCATAAATCATTTCAATGTGATCCAAATGCCTTCCAGCAAGCGTTACCATTTCTTGGCTGCATCCCACCCTGCAGCAGGCAGGCACAGCCGTGTGGCACCGAGATTCTTGCTCAGCAGCCACGCTGGTGGACCCTGGGCTGACACCAAGCCCCGGGGCACAGAGCCCACGCCCAAGTTATTGCCCAGCCCTCTCCCCAGGTGCTTCCACATGACAGTGGTACTGTCACTCTCAGGTGATGCTACCTACACACACAGAAACAAGCACTATTGCTCCTGATCGACTGTGACTAGCGTGATTTGTCTATTACTTATTACAATTATTTACAGCTTACAGAAAAGGGGAATGTATTAAATCAGCCATGTTTGCTTCCTCAGTCAGCTTGCAGTGCATTCAAAGAATCTCTGCTCCCTTTGGTGAGCTCTACTTTTCATAAAGCACACTGAGCAATGCTGAATATGACACTTTTATTGACTAATTAGTGAGTTCCAGGATCAGCCATTTCACAGCTTTGCCTTGAAACAAGGGTAGGCTGGAAGACCTAGAGCTCCTTTGCTATGCCTTTGGTGCCTGCCTCTGCAATACCTTTCTCCCAGCACAGCACAGCTTCCTTTCAAGACCTTTCCCAGTTCCACTGATGCAGAATCCCTTAACCAGCTTTTCTTCAACAATTATTCAGCTCTGATTTCCAAGCATCTAATTTTAGCAGCCACTGTTGAATATCCTCTTGAGTTATTGTTAGAATGAAATGAGGATCATCTGACAGGAACATATCCTTCGTAAATACTGGGAAGGAATGCTTAAGGAGCTCACACACCTTCCTGCATCATAATCGACAATCCTACTGCCCAGGGACAGTGGGGCACTCTTTTTGGTCCTGATACCTTGCATTTTCAAAAGCAATTAAACCACCAGCCTCAACTGTACTACGCATATTTGGCTGTATCATTTTGCTCAGTTATTGTTTCAATAATCACTTCCAATTAGCCACAGGGATTTATTATTTCCTATTTTTGGGATCATTTCAGTTCAAAAGGCACCTGATTACAGAGATCTATATTGCATGACATTTTTCACTGGAGGATTTTTAAGTACTACATAGAATGTGAATGAAATTCTGCTTGTCTGCAGCAATACTCCTTTTACAGGCAGGACAACACAGGCAGGGATTAAACCATGTCCAAACTCCCAGAGAAAATTTACACCAACACAGGAACCCCAGCTTCCAGTTGTGTGTGTTAACTATTAAACCTGTGCTAACACAGAACAAGGTTGGCCACACAGCCACTAAAGGAGATGCCAATACCATAATTTGAAATGGTTGTCTCTCCTTCCACACCAACAGGCTCAAACACTGACTAGGCTTGAAGAGAAAAGAAATAAAAAGGTCTCTTATCAAATACCAAACCATCGGCCCTTTTCTGCTAATAAGCAGCAATGGGAAAGAATGGCAGGGAAATGTGTGGATTTTCTGAGAAGTTGGTACAGGAACAGATGGGGCTGGGATTTTGCCAGCATGACTTGCCAAGGCTTCACCCTTTATCACTGTTAAGAAGATCCAATCTCCCAGCTCATTCTTCGTATCAGCTTCCCTTCTTTGCATTTTACCTGCCAGGGAGATGCACCAGTGAAATTCATCCAGATGTGCTGAAAAACAAGTAACACATGGGAGCCAGCAGACTGGTGTTTCTCTCTTTTATTTAAAAACAGTGCTTCATTACCATTTGCAAAGGGTTAGGAAGGGTTTCCCCCCTTGCTTAGAGTTTATAAAAGCCAGCAACATGATCAATAATTTATACACATGGATAGTAATACAAAAAAAAGGAATAAAAGCTAAAGATCTAACTACTCCAACCTTCACAATTCCAGCTACTTGATAATAATAGGAATAACCCAATGAATACTGTATGGTCTGAAAGCTACTATACAATATGATACTTAACAAGGGAGAGTGGGAAGTTAAAGGCTGTCACAAAGCCCTGGGATGCAGATACTGCTTCTCCAGAGTCAGCAGGGAAATGGGACCCTGGGCAAGCGGCTCGGGTGTCCTAGGAAATGATCCAGAGGAAGGGAACGCATCCCACGTGGGACACGTCCTGTTCCCCGGCGGTACCTGGCAATGGGAGGTGCTGGAGAGACTGTGAGAAGGGGCAAGTCTGTCGCTGCCTTTGGAGGTGCTGCGGCATCTCAGCCTCGCACTGAAAATCTCCAAGTCTCAAAGAGATCAGCCTGTGAGGTCAGTAAAATACTCCACCAGCTCCATATCACTCTATAGCCCTGGTTCTCATTTGCTATCAGCCCCAGTTCTCATTTGCTATAAGCCCCAGGTTTTAGCTCCAGCTATTTACAAGCAGGACTTATCATATTAAAAAAAAAAACCAAAACCCAAACAAAACCTAACAAAAAACCCCAAACAAACAAACCAACCCCAAGGAAAGAAAACAAAACCAAATCATATCCCCTGGGGTAAAAGAGGATGATTTTGTCACTTGATAATGCAGCCATATCAAGCTGCCAAAACTACAACACTCGCACACACAAAATACTGTGAACAGAAAAAAATAGAAGAACATGACCAGAACTGAAACTACTAATGTGGGAGGCCTGATTTCTGTAAAGAGTTTACTCTTCAGGAAAACAACAAGCCTCTCCACCAGCAGAGAACTGGGAATCTGACAATTGATTTATTGACCCACTTCAGAACAACAAAAATTTTAAAAAAAAACATTCCTAAGATTAACGGGCATTTTACTGACTATGACTGCCAGCCAAGTGACTATCTGGGTGGACGGCTTTAGACACCAGCAATCTCCTGGTGAAATCAGGCAAGGTTTTTGGCTGATGCATTCCTGCTCTACCGCGAGTTGAGAGGCAGCATGGGAAGCTGGTCTCCTGCACAAGCCTGGGCCAGCTGCAGCCCGTGGCCCCGAGTGGACAAGCACGGGCAGCACTGGCAGCCCCAGCAAGAAGCTGTCTTCCAGGGTCAGCAGCGGCAACAGAGACGGGACTTGGCCATCCCGAGTCCCGTTTAGGCTGCCATTGATGCAGGCACTGCAGAGGGATGGAGGCTCTCCTGACAATCCCTGGCTGGAGGAAAGCGTACCAGGCAGAAACCCCACAGCCTGCTTGCAAAGGGCCCCATTTCACACTCTGGCTATCAGACTCCTGCTTGCCTTGTTGACTGCAGTTTGCATTGTAGAAGAGAAGTTTACTGGGGTTGGAGGGTAGAGAGGGCAATCAGTAAGGTGGGGATGGAGGGAACAGGCTTTTCAGACATTAACATCACCAAAAATAGTGTTTTATGCAACAAAGAATCAAGTCTCACTGGTGTATACTACAAAATGTCTGACATTATCCAAGAGCATGTCAAAAATAAAAACACAAAGAAGTTTACATTGGATGTTCATCTTGTTCACTAGGTTGGTTTTTCCCCCACCCCTCCTATTTTAAAACAGTGCAAACAGGTAAAACACTTTAAAAATCACCCCTCTGCACCAAGGACAGCATTCCTCCACCCTGCCAGGCTGGAGGGTCACTGGCAGCAGGCCTTCTGCCAGGCTGCCTTTGTGCTTTCCCTTTGGAGCTAGACTCAGCAAAAGCACTCCCCAGAGCTATTGTTTGGCTTCCCTTTATTAAATTCCTAAGTGCTCCCCAAACCTGTTTTCCACTTGCCTCCATCTTTGTGGCTAGGATGGGAAGATACAGATAGGGATGGGCTGGGGAAAAACATGGGTAGAACTGGGAGGCTCTGCTTTGTATTCTCCACTGATGGAGCTCTGGTACTGAATTGAAAGCCCAGCAGCCAGTGTCTCTTTTCAGGCAGGGAAATGGCTTCGTTAACCGTTCCACAATCAGCACTCGAGCCAGCTACTCAGAAAACCCTCCTCAGCTCTTGCTATGCACTTCCCATCCATGGATCTCAAAATGGGTAAGAACAGGGGATAAACTTCAACTTCACTTTAGGGACGGGGAAGTCTAAAGTAGCAACATGACTGCCCCACAGGGACCCTTGAGGGGTCACTGACAGAGCCCTGTCCGAAACATAGGTCTCAGACTCCGGAGCCAGTGCTCCTTGCTGGGCAAGTCTGCTCCCTCTCAGGCACTGGAACAGCCAAGCCACAGCTAGCTTTAAACATGGCTTTGTCTATCTGAACTCATGACACAGGATCCACACAACTGCTTAACCTGGGAAATGCTGGCTAGAGTAGGCTCATACCGAGCTCCCCATTGCCTCCAGGTCCTGTCACGGCTTTTCTTAGAAAAGCTAACCCACCTGCAACAGTGCAGCCTCCCAAGTATGGGGACTGGGACAACAGTCTGCTGACATGCTGGGCATCAATGTAACTTATTCTCGGTAGAGAATATGCTATACCAGTAGAAGTTACTTTATACCAGCACAACTGTAACTGCAAGGAAATACAGACCAGCACATTAAATAAACCAACTCTTCATCTGTATATCATCATGTGCTGCCCAGACCTATTGCAAGACAGTACAAACAGCTAAACTTTTATTTTTTTCTCTGCATCAAGAGGAATCCCAGATGCCACCAGACTAGAAGGTGACAAACAGCAAACTATTTGCCAGGCTGCCTGCACGGTTTCCTTCAGAAAGCCAAGCCCTGCTTTGCAAGGGATCTGTGAGTGTAGACCCACCACACGGACAAGCACTAGCTGCCATCATTCTAATAAGCCAGGGCCCAGTTCAATTTATTAAACGTAATTAATTTTGCATAGGGAGATATAGGCTTTGTCCTCACTTCTTCAGAAGATGGATATAGCCACACCTTGGCTACTCTGAAAGTATCTCTAGCCAGTTCCTAACACATCAGAGTGAAACTGGAGCTGTTGTTCACCAACAGGACAGAAAGGCTGAAGAGCTCTCCTGTCACGGCACAACACTCACTTGAGAAACCTTGCCATGCAAGTTTTTGGGAGGTCTGGTGTTTTGGACACCTGGAACCAGTGAGCTACATCTGGCCCCCAGCCATGCAAGCGTCCCAGTGTCCCCTCTGCAGCTCAGTACTGAGAGCAGGAAGCCCGGCTATCACAGCAAGCTCCCTCAAGGGATCCTGCAGCATGACTCTGTGGAGTCAGAGACACTGGCTGCTTAATGCACCAGAGGAGCCCTGCAGGGAGGGACCAGAGCAGGCCAGGCTCGCATACAGGAGGAATCAGGCTGGATGGTCTTAGAACAGGTATTACTCAGAGATCGGGGGACCACGGCCCCCCAGCGGTTGGGTGCTTCTGCACTAAACCCCTCACATTGCTAATATACTTGGGTGGGCTGAAGCTGCCATGCATAGACTCTGCCAGGAGGCAGAAATGGGGCTGGCCTCTCTACTCCCAGGGAGGCCAAGTGGCAGGGAGGGGATTGCAAGTGGCACCGCCAGGGCAGGGGAGGGCACTGGGGAGGGAGAACCCAGCTTTTGGGGAGCTGCAGTCAGAACCAGCTGAACTGAATGTGGGAGAGGGGCAGTGGGGGAGCAGCTGCCCCAGCGGGGCTCTGCAGATGCTCCTGGGCTCACAGCCTGAGGAACTGCCTGCGGGAAGGGAAGGGACGGCCTCGCTCAGGCCCTCCATCCACAGCGGGGAGAACAAGTCCAGCAGAGGCTTTTGCTGCACCCCAGCTCCACAAGGCCCCTGGCTGCTCTGCAGTGGAAATAACTCCCCTTGAATATGACTATCTCTATAACACAAGTCCTCCCTCTTCTACCCCAACTCAGGCAGTACAAGCCCCCAAACACTCCGAGTCTCCCTCATTTCCTAGATTTTGTGAAAGCCCCAACACCCTGTTCCCACCCTCCCTAATTTCAAGCTAAAATATTTATATACAAACAACAAAAAAATTGTCATAACAGCAACAAACCAAACTTTGGCTTGGAAAAAAAAAAAATTAAAAAACCAACAATAAAACCAGAAAAAAAAAGGTGGCCAACAGGCTGGCAGTTTGGTGTCCCCTTTATCTAGCTATTCCTCCAGAAAAATCCATAGCTTCAGGGTCTCTAGCTTAACTAATGGTGTCCTCATTCTTCCCATCTGAGGTGGCTTCACTCTGCTGTGCACAGAGAGGCTCCATGTATCACTGGGGAAGAGCAAAAAATGTGTGGTTGTGTGTGGCTGGGCTAGGACACCTCCCTGGGAGCGGGACCTCTGCTTGCTGATGTTGTTTAGTGTTAAATGCAGGAATTTTCCTATTCTGTATCAGCGGTGGATGGAAAAGCAGGTGTTTGACAGGAGCTAGAGAGGCTCCACCAACAAACCCATACTCTAAGCTGCCCTTCTGGGGGCAGTGGCTCACCCAGCACCAATCCATGGAGTCAAGGCAGCCTGGTAAAATTACACTGCTGCATCTCTCCAGCACGCAGTTAGAGCCTGCCTCTGACCACTGCGGTTACTGGGAGCACTCCAGGAGCCAGCAGCCAAACAGGGCAGTGTGGAGAGCAGCAACTCCGCATCACATCGCAGCTCACAGTCATCTAAGTGTGCTGTCTTTGAAACACAGCAAATTCTCTGCCTGTGACAGCAGAGGGGAGATGGTCTCGGGAGTCATGGAGCCCTCGGCTAAACAGTCTCTATTCTTCCAAGTCTTCTAATATGTAGTGTCTATATGGACTCAGCAGACCAGGTGCACAACCTTCTATGAGAGGCTGGGCAAAATAAACCCAGGGGCTCCAATGCAGCTATGGAAGGGCCTGAAATAGCTTGTGGTAGGAAGTTCCTATGAATTCAGAGCTTGAACAAACTATTTCTGCCAGATACAAAACTACTTCAGGATCACATTTAGATATAAAAGATCCTCTTCCTCCACACAAACCCACATGCTTGTCCCTCACCTCGAGCAACTTATGCATGACTGGTTTTTCCTCATTCATGTTATTTGAAATAGATTAATTGCAGAAGCACCTAATCAGCCCAGGATGAACAGAGCAGAGCCCTTGCACGCTGGGCCTCAGAGTGTGTGCCATGCTCAACTCTTCTGCTCGCTTTCCTCCTCTGCAATGCTGCAGGTGCCTCACCTCCCCAAGTTTAATCACTTGCTGTCTACAACAGAGGTACTCTGTGTGATCCTGCACTGTATCTGCCACTCCTCGAGGAATGAAGGGGAGGAAAGGGACAGCAAGAGAGAAAGATCTTCAAAAGGAGGAATGAAAACTATGACAATTACAGCCACCTGCAGCGGACAAAAATCAGCGAGTAAAATCACAAGTTCTGTGTGTGGGGAACAGATCATCCTCATCAAAAACTTCTTTCCAAGTCTTGTCCCCTGTACAGCAGGTAACAGCTGAACTCTTTGGGCAGGTTGAGGGACTCTTCTCTCACGAAGTCTAAAGTTCTGACACTGCTGAAACTGTCACAAACCTGTGCATGTCAGATGGTGACAGAAAGAAGAAAAGTCTGCATTTCCTCCATTTCCAAATGTAAATGACTATTTCCCACCAGCATTCAGGTCCCAGCCACAGCCAAAGAGTGCTTCTTTCTGCAGACCAGAAACACAGCAGGTGGAGGAGACTGCTCCCTCATGTCCTCCTGTCTCACAGGCACCAAGCACCCGACCCAGGGAAGTAACTCTGTGTGTTCCTGATTAGTTGTATGATATCAGTTCTAACAGCTTTCCTTATCGCTAATCACCTTTTCCATGATTGGTAGGATAAGCTATGCACCAACATACAGACATGGAAATGCATTATTTTTACCACAGTTAAAAAAAAAACCAAAAATGAAAACAAAAAACCAACCAAACAACAACAAAAAAAAAAAGAGCACAATCTTTGGAACAAAATAATTAAAGGCAGAAATTTAAAGGAAAAAAAAATACATATTCAAAGAACATAGTGAGGTATAAAAAAGTATTTTCTCTTTTGTTTTTTTTTTTTTNNNTTTTTTTTTTTTTTTTTTTTTTTTTTTTTTTTTTTTTTTTTTTTTTGTTTGTTTGTTTTTCCTCCTCGACTTGCTATAGAGTTCCTCTACTAGTAAATATTGCAATAGCCAGGCCTCATGAACTGGGGGGGCTGTCCCACTTGCAGGGGGCTCACGTCACTTCAGTAGGGGGCAAATCGGCTGTAGCCACCTCGGTATAAACTCGCCTGTAGAAATGAAATGGGAAAAGAAAAGAATGTTAAGAGGAGAACTGTGAAGAGATACCCAGGACAGCACCGAAACGCTTCAGGAAGGACCAACGGCCCTGTCCTGGCACTGACCCACCACCATCAGCACCTCTAAGAAGCAAGAGAGAACTCTGCCTGCAAAACCAAAGATGTGGCTCAGGAGGGCATGCTCATGGCCAGCCAGCTGGAGGGGAAGTTTGGCAAGTCTTGGTGGAAGGGAATTCCGTACCAGACAGGGGACTCACTCCTAAATCTCAAGCCACTTGTCCAGGCTGCCTTTATAGATTTGCAGAGACCAGGACTTCTAGGATGCTCTTCACCTCACCTCAAGGTAAAGGTCTAAAACAGATATGATGACTGGATATCCTAGAATTACCTGCTTTTCCCTCTCTGACCCGAAAGAGAATCCACATGATGAGCTGAGGCTGAAATGGAGGTGCTACACTGCATATATCTATTTTTAGGTGCCTTTTTCTCTGAACACATTTGTATTCCAGGCTTTGCAACAACATAGATACTGTGCTGGCTAGCAGATGGGCAAGCATGTGTTTTCAGCAAGCTGCTCCACTCCCCTCCGATGCCAGCATACCTCATCCTGCCCTTGTGTAACCACTGCTGGCAGGCAGGACACTGCATCCTTCCACTAGTGCAAGAGGGAACCAAGTGAAGCAGCTTTGCGGCAAGATGTCAGAAGAACAACTTATTCCCTTGCTTCCTAGAACTGAAAATGGCAAGAAAGGGTATCCTGAATCTCTAACTATTGCTGATTTTTGCTCTATGTATCACCTCGATACAGTTCTACCAATTCACCAACAGTGTTCTGGCTCCTGGCAGTTTTGGTTGCTTTTCATTTGTAATTGTACTAGATGATGTGCAAGACCAAGTAATAACTGCTCTCCTACAGCCTGGTTCCTTTCTTAGTGCACATACACAGATATGAATACAGAACAACTGGGAACTCAGCATAGCTGCTAAGGACCTCCTCCCTCAACAGAGAAGTTTTTCTGGATGAGGTTTCATTGCACGATATCCAGTGGATAGCTGTTCCCCATGCTGGAAATGAGGAACAGCACAAAAAAGAAAATCCCACTTACCACAGCGCCAACTCCGTAGCTAGCGGCAGGGGCAAGGGCATGGTAAGGATCTGCTGTGTACACCCTGCCATAACTGAAGAGAGGGAGAAAAAATATAAAAAGAAAAAAAAAAGTCACTTGGGAGGGGCAGAGAAATAGCTGTCTGACCACAGGTAATGGAAGCAGCAGCATGCCCTTGCACACATATGTATGCATCCATGCACACACAGGCACGCAGGCAGCCCCTCTGCAGAGAGATCCTATGGCCATGCTGCCAGGCATTGTACGAGATGGCTGAGAGAACGGCCTGCCAGAAGGAATGTGGCACAGGCCATGAGCCTGACCTGCAGGGAAGAGGTCAGCACCTTTGAAATGTCAGCTAGTGCATCCCTTACCTTTGGGTAATTGCATGATGCAATTAGGGAGGAGAATGACTGCTGGCACAGTAACAGCTGCTAAATGGAAAGCAGTGAGGGATTCTCCACTATGAGAGGAGTATAAACTTTAATGGGCTCACATGTGCTAGGATTAAAACAAGGCCTCACTGCACAGGCAATGAAAAATCTTAAGGCAAGCACTCTGATGAAGACAATCCTTAGTATCTATTCAGAGCCGCATGTTAAAGCACTCCATGAGCTGACTCATTTTTACTTTATGATGGGGAGAGAAACACACCCAGTGATTAAGTAACCTGCCCAAAGCCAGATCTACGACTCTGGGGCTATAACCAAGCTGCCTGCTTTGTGCAGAGAATCACAAGGATAGGAAAGAGGCCAGGATTTGTGCCAGGGCAATACTGTCTGGGAGCAGAGACAAATCGTGCATTCAAGTCTTCTGTGTTGGGTGGTGCATGCATGCGTGCGCATGCAAGTGCAGGTGAGACAAAGAAATGGGGGAAAGAAGCAGAAGTTCTGTGATGGATCAATGCTCCTTGAATCCCTGAGCACTGCAAGCTAGCCCCCATGGACACCTCTCCCTTACATACCCATCGCTGTAAGCTGCTGCAGCGGCTGCAGCGGCCGTGGCTGCTGTTGCAGTAGCAGGCTGTGCATATCTGTAGGCTGCGTATCCGCCCTGCAGGAGAGAAGAGAACTGACTTTACAGATACCTGTCCACCCATGCAGAGCATCAAAAAAAAATTTTTAAAAAGTCACATACATCACAAGGAGAGGAAGTGTTTCAAACTGCATCAGCTCCCATGTCATGTCTATCACAAGCATCATCCATTAACTCATGTATATTCCTTTCCTTAGAGGAACCAGGGACGCCCTTCCATTATCCTCTTTAGCAGATGGAATACACTAAAGGAAGACTAAGCATTGTTACAACCCTACAGAAAATGCAATTTGGCATGGAGGAAATGGAAACCAGGAAAGATCCGGAATCTTGCAGGCAAAGTGATTTTTATGGCCCCTTCCTCTTAAGGAGGGCAAAACAGAGGTGGACACTTCCTATGAAGTATTTTAGAAAGGTGATCATTCAGAGAAATTCCTACTTTTTTTTTTTACCCTCTTGTTTTCACAGTCTGGAAAACCAAAAGGGCTAGAATTTAATTGGGTCCACATGTGCAAAAGTATCAATAGCCAGAGAAAGCGAAAAGCAATCAGGAAAAGATGGTCAGAGAAGACAGTCCCTGGTGGTTTCAGGGCTGTCAACAAGCAAACCAACATTGAGGCCAACCAGATTGCTCTCCCCTCCTCTCCATATAAGAAGGAAAAAGGTCAAGGGAAATTATGCCAGAACAGTCTGTTCTGCTGCTGCATTTCTGCCCATGCTACTCACCAAAGGTGATCAGAAGTAGTTACTAACAACGTCGTTTCAACAGTTGTGTTGTCAAAATGTGAATTCTGACTCAGAGGAAGACCTGTGAGTCTCCTCCTGGAACTCCCACAAGCAGCTCTTGGGGCAGAGCAAGGCCTGCAGTACTTGAAGACCAAGGCCAGCCACCTTTTCGACCAGGGACAAAGGTGGCACCGCAGGCAGCAAAGGGGGCTCTGAAGCCTCAGTTAGATCTTTATTGTATTTCTGAACACATTATTTTAACTTGGGGGTAAAAGCTTGGTAATGAGCAATCGTTTTGACTTTCTAGAAACACAGTGAGACATCAAATCATAGAAAAATTACAGATTGCTTCTGACTTTTTTCTCTTTTTTTTTTCTTCCAACTGACATTTCAGTTTGAAAGACCAGAAGGCAGAGTTATGCTCTTCACCTCCAGAATCAGCTCAACATAGCTTTACCACTTTTTCCCTATATATCTTCTGCATGTATGTAACTAAGAGTACAAGATCAGCTCCACTACAGAACTGTGTGTTTGCTCAACAGTGCTCAATCTGGACCTGGGTAGCTTTTTAATTAGAAGTAATGACTTTAAATTAATATGAGTCTCTTTTGTGTGGCCTGGATTAGCCTTGTGAAGGCTAACATGTTATCCAAAACATGTTTGCAGACCCTCTCCTACTCCAGAGGAACGGGACTTGCAGCCTCTTCAATCTTCTGGTCAACAGGAGAAAAAGCAACACAGATGTACACCTGTAAAACATCACCAAATGGCCTGGAAGAGATGTCATGTTACAGTTTAACCCTTTTAATCTCACCTGGCTGTTTTAAATCCTGCATTTTGGATTGATGGTTTGGGGATGTTTAGCTTGGTTTTGCCATGGTATCATTGGACCACCATGTAAAACACGACAGAGGCAAGAGGAATGAGGTGCAGCCTTAATCCAAATCAAAACTTCATTAACCTCACCAAATTAAGATAAAACTTTGTATCAATACCATTGTGGTATTCCCCTTAGGCTGTGAGCTTTCTGAACCCTTGGTCTGTCACTTGGGCACAGTGCAGGAGGCATTTTCCCCAGGTAATACCCCCCGCAGGGCAGCTGGCCTCAGCATGCACCCTGATTCCCACTCTGCCCCTCACTTCCAGTCACATTTCAGACCAGAAGCCACTTCAAATGTGCCTGGCAGATACTCTGAACATGACAGCAAGATGCAGTTTGAAACCTAAAAGGCTTATCATATAATTCTCTTTTAACTCACGTCTCCCATAAAGGAAAACAAAACAGAACCAAAACAAAACAAAACAAAAAAACTCAAAAATAATAAGAAAAGAAGGGTTGAATCAGGTGTGGAAGGGGGAATGGAGTAACATTTATTAATCAAAATTAAAAACTAAGCATGCTGACATCTGGAGCTAGAACAACCAGCAAAGTCACCACGTTCAGACTCATATTGGCTAGTTCTATCCATCCCAGCATTCTCTTGGGACAGCAGTTCGCCCTAGGCTCTACCACAAGCTCAGTGAAGTACACAGCCTCAAGTACTAGAGCGTGCAGCCACAACAACCTGCTATTACAGAAACAGTCAGTCACCACTGGAGTTAACATTCCAACCTTAACGACTCCACAGCACCCCGCCCTCGCCCCCCAGAATGGCTCCCACCCTAGCCCTGTCCCACACCACAATGTTAATAATTATAACAAGCAATAACCCATCTGTTATATCAGAGAAGGGAACAGAGACTCCACTGAGAGATTTAGAGCGGGATGTTAACATTTCTTCAGTCAACTGCACAACAAACAAAAAAAAAAAAAAAAGAAAAAAAAAGAAAAAAAAAAACCAAAACAAAATTTTTTGAGAAATAATTCATTGGAGAAATGAAGTTAAGAAATAGCTGACGTGTATTGCTTTTTAACCATGCACTGATGCAAAATTGAAGCTACTGGTTATTCAAAAAAGGAAAAAACAAAAAATCTCAGGATAGAGGTACACACGTACAGGCAGACCTGCTCATTTCAACGCGATCTGCAAAGTCTACTTATGTGTACTTCAAATAAAACCAAAAATGGGTATTATAATGGCCATGGTGCATTCCTGTCATAGGAGCAATGAGTGTGGACAGCTGGGAGATTTCTGAGACGGGGATGTATTTAGCGTGACCAGCAGGTCCAAATACACCAAAACAGGGTGAATGAAAGAGGAAGAACTGTTGCAACTATTATTTGTTTTTTTATAAATCCTTTCACCAAGCTCTGGGACAGTACAGAGCAGACACTGTACAGGCTGCCTCACCCAGCTGATGCTCCTGTTCTCCATAACTCAGGATCCACCTATATAATTCAGTAAATGCATCTAAAGCCTGTTCAGCTTGTCCAATGCACCAGATATTTCTCCTGCTATTTCTGTTCACACAAAACTTGATATGCAGAGCTCATCTGCAACCTCAGCTGCAAGGTCCTACGACCCCTAGTGATTTCTGGTGCCACCCTCTTCAGGCACACCAGTAAATATAAACTATAACAGCATAGAGCATCTGCAACAAAGAGGAAAAACCATGTTTCCAAATGAAAGAAATAATTTAAAAAAAAAAAA
>WEKY01048791.1:186774-202102 GCA_013390045.1 Picathartes gymnocephalus
AAAAAAAGTCCTTGCTAGCTTCAACACATTCCTTCAGTGCCACAGCCAAACTGCAACAGAAGAAGCCACTGAGTGGCATAGTGCCTGAAACTCAGGAAAGCCATGCAAACTCCCACTCCACCTACTCAATTCCACAGGGACAGGCTACCCATATATTTAAAATCTTTAGTCTCATCTCATAATTAAGTGTGGCTGAGCTTCTTGCGAAGGTGTTATGTCAGAGACACTTCTATCAATGGGACAGTTCCATAAGGAAATGGGAATTAGTGAGAAGGCTTATGCATTTTTCCTGGGCATTAAAACAACCAAAAGGCCTGTGTAAATCAAGATAAGCCCTTTTTTGTATAGGCTTTTGGATTGTCTGGGGATCATGTGAGTGAAATGAACACCAGCCTAAATGCTGCTTATCTTGATTCAAGTTCTCTTTCTCTGTCTCTCCGGCCTCTCAGTGTTGCTGGGGCTATGCTGGATCCCTTTCGCCGTGTAGTGCTTGAGCCTACAGACCTGACCTGTCAAACAGCTGTATTGCTTGGGTATGAACAAAAGACCAAATTTAAAATGACTCTTCTGTGATGTTACTGTCCTTGGCTCATCAACAAAGCAATATTTTATTTTAAATTCCTTCTTTAACCTTAGATGACAGCTTTTTCAGTACTGTCTTGTATTTTCTGAAGTAAGACAAACATGGAAAAACAACATATACAGGAAGCTGCAATGCCAACTAAAGCAGCATTCCAATTACTGAGTGTGTTAATGAAAATAAATTAGCATTTTATGCAGTTCAGCTCAAGTTCATCTTCTCTTCCACTCTTCAAGTTCGTATCAGGTGATCAATCCAACAAGAGCAGGAGGAAATCCAAAACTACAGCTTACTATGTCAGTGTGCTATAAACCACCCTTTTCTTTTTCCCTTCCTGCCTTAGAAGGGCACACAAAGTATGTCACTGGTCCTTTTTAACCCAAAGAGCCTTTCTGCCCCTAGGACCCAAGTGTGTCCATAACCCTGGAGAAATGTGTAACTCATGGTACCAGTTAGGTACTTTTTACTGCTTGCCAGGTTTAGGCAGCGAGCCCAATTTTAGGATCTTTTATTTGTCTCTCAGATGTGTCTTCTCCACCCCCATACTTCCATATAACAGAGGTTAAGAAGCAGAAAGGGCTAGAACCACTTCTGGTATTTCTGTATTAGAAGGGTGGCATACGTGCACCAGGAATGAGCATGAATGAATTAGAAGAGGTGACAGGACAACGGTGTCCATTGCAGCAGGTGCTTCTACATGGTAATGGGACAAGCATGACCTTGTTAACCCTTCCACTGAATTGAAGTTTTGTTGGTTTTTAGTTTTTTTGTTGGTTTTTGGTTTTTTTTTATTTTGAGTGAAATGCCACTTGGTATGAAATCTGGACACACGCCGCCCTGCTACAGCAGGAGCTTGGCTCACACGTGAGTCTGCGCTGCTCTAAAAAAGCCTCTGTTCCCATCTCTAATGTGGTGCTGGAATGGTTAGTATAATTCAGTTTTTTCCACTGCAATCCACAATCTGATTGGTTGGCAGGTCACACTGGCACTCCTACCTGAGGTATTTTAGCGCTAATGATTGGTTCCTGTAAGACTATTCTATAACAGAACACAGGAAGAGCAGTTCAAAAAAACACAGCTGTGGAAAGAAACAATCATACAAACAGCCCACAGCGGGGCTCACCAGCCTTTTCTTTCCAGTGGATGCAAGCACGCTTTTCACAGGCAGGAGCAGTCTTCGCACAGGTGGGTTTGTTTGGGTTTCCCACCCCACCACCCAGATTGACCCCATTGTAGAAGAAAGATAACCTTTCTTATGATCCGAAATGAAGCCCTCTGCATCCTGGGGCAGGTTGTTTTATCAATTCAGGTGTCTTGCCAGAGTGGGACGCATCCAACAACAGATGGAATGCCTTCTTCACAGAAGAAATGGCTAGCAGGATGGTTGCCCCAGGAAAGAAAAAAGGAGTGAGGAAAAGGAGGAGGAGGAAAATGAGAAATCGGTGCATAGCATATATGCAGAAAAAGCAGCCCAAACTTGGGACACTTCCCTATCATCTCACCTACCATTAAGCATTCCCTGCCAGCTCAGCTCCTTTCCACAACCCTATGGACTCAGAAGTCTTAAGTGAAACTCTATTTAACTTCCCCCCAGTCCTAACTGAAGTATCCTCTGCCACACCTTCCAGAATCTGGGCAAACCTATCACAGCAACCAGAGGGATGGAAGCACTGCAGTGAAAAGCACGGCAAATCACTGAGACACAGGGACACTGCAATCATTCCACCTGTGCCAGGCAAGTTGTTTGGAAGGGCAACTTCAAGTTTGGATAATGATAACTTTTTCCTGAGCTCCATTGGAGGGCTCTGGGCAGCAATAACATAGGAAAAAGCACAGCAATCTACTTCGATGCAGTCCTCTCTTCTATCATCCTGCTTTCTGACAGTGACACCACTGCCACCAACAGCAAAGTCATCAGAAACCCACCTAATGGTTCTAACCTGACCTGAGGGCATGGCTTTGTGTTACGTGGTGGTACTGCTCTGCAGCACCAAGTGGTTATGGGTGTTCTTCACTGCTGCAGCCTCTGTCCTTAGAACATGTTAAACAAGCCTCTCCTCCCCAACAAAAGCTCTGAAGGAGCTTTCTCAAAAGAAATAGGAAGTAACACTGGCCGGTCTTCCCTTTAAACATGGCAGCCTTTTATATGCCACACTCTGGGAGAAGAGGCACTAAGCACCACGCATTTTCTTGGTTACTTCCCATAGCAAAGTCAGTGTCTGTAAAGCTAGTGTTTTAGGAGTGAGGCAGGAAAATGCAGAACCTTCTGTAGTCCTTGACACAGCTTTATAAAGAAACACTTGACTAGGCAGATCAATCTTTAAAGGACTGCACACACTATAGTGTATGGAAGAGTGAAGAAATGCACGCAGTTCTCTCTATCTCAGAGAGCACATCTTCCACTGCTGTATCTGGGCTGGGAAAAGCACCTGTCCAGAACATGATCCTCCACATAAGCCAACAAAATCCAAAAGCTAGTTCCATCCATGATCCTGAGTCTAACCCCAGGATCCTCTTTATAAATGTCAGGAATAGCACCTTCAAAGGAGCAGGAATGTGAAAATCGTGCTGACAATTGAGCCACTACTCAAACTATGCAAAACTTCCCCAGCTCCAGAGAGCTACGACCTACAATTCCACAATGGGGAACTCTGCTAGAGCCAGGCTGGCCACAAGTTGCAATGGCAGTAGTGGCCCTGAACATCTTTATTTTTGCTTTGAAAGGCATATTCCTACAATATTCCTGCTCTGCAACAGCTCTCCCTTGGAGAGGAAACGACTTTCCCACTGGCCAGTTCAAATACCTCCATCCACAACCCACCTAGGTACACACACACGCCCTGGAGATTTGCAATACAGACTAACTGGGTAGGACAAGGACAATGACAGGACAAATCTCCCGTGGTACCACAGCTAATTCCCAAACAGGAGGAGGCTGCTGACTCTTGTAACTGAACATCTCCACATATTTGTACTTTACAATTCCCTGAAAAGGAGAGAGAATCTAGCCTATTTAGGTGCCATTCCTACCAGCAAAATGAGATGTCAGTTTTCACTCTAGCATCTCAGTCTCCATTTTTCATCAGACCCAGTGTCTTCCCCAAAGGGATAATCTCCACATCCCAATGGCACATGAACATTTTTAAGCATACAACTTGTTCAGTGTAGTGTGGGCTGCACAAAGCAAACCTGAAAGGGCCCCAAGAGGGAAGAGAAAAGGGAGGGAAAGAGGGGGAGAAGGAAAGGGAAGGTCTGAGGCTAAACCAGTCCTGTTATTTTTATATCCAAATTATGTAAATGAGAGAAGTGTTGAGAGAAATTTTCATTTGCTAATCATCTCTCAGGTTGATTAGTACCAGAGTGCATGTGGGGGACAGGACACCCAATAAACTGACCCTGGCAATGATCAGGAAACCCAAAGGCTTAGCTCTTGCACCCAGGGGCAAGCGCAGTGACAGAGAAGCATGCTTGCATTCCTAAATATATAAATATATATATATATATATCCACAAGGAAGAAGAAAATTAAAGTAAATGATATTTAAAAAACCAAACCAAACGAACAAACCAAAAGAAAAAGAAAAGAAAACAAAAAAAGGCTGGCTTGTCAGGGGTTGGGGACAAGAAGGCTCCGGTGTGTGTACTTACATAGAGGTCAGCACCGTAAAATCCGTCCTGGTAAACCACACTGCAGAAAATCCACACAAAAACAAAAACAAAAAAAAAAACAAAAAAAAACAAACAAAAAACAAAAGAACAGAAAACACATTCCGGTTATTGCGGACGGCAGCATGCACATGCGTTTTACACAGGCAGGTGATGTATGAATCCACAACCTGGGCTTTTGGCAGGAGCAAATCAGCAAGAGAACGTGTGTGCGCACGCACGGCTCCAAGTCATCTTCCATGGCATGCAAAGGGGGAAGGGGTGGGCAGAGGGGCAGACAGTATGCAAAGGAGAGAGGGAGGGGAACCACCATCTTGTACAGTAAATATTGACTCAAACAGATCTGACGTCCTGAAGAGAGACAAGGGTTTAGAAACCTCCACTCTGGTTATTCTCCTGGAATTATTTTAGTTACCCCCTAAACACTGGCTTCATGAAGTGGGCTTGTGAAATTGAGGAGCCCCTCACAGAAGGCATCCCACAGGGGCTGGAGTCACCTATGTCAGGAAGTGTGGTTCAGAGACTTGTGCCTGATTACATTTTTCAGGCTTCACAGGGCTGCATGACTTTTGTTTCTGACATCCATACATCACCTGCTTTTATCCTGCACATTAGACATGCGATAAGATTTGGCTGATCACACAAGCATGCAAAGTATTATTATTCAGCATCTTAAAGAACCGATGTGACACCTCAGGAAAACAAGTCAATCAATTCTGATCAAAGTAAACACAGAGAAATGTAATTGAAAAGAAAAAACCAAAAATACCCACAATGCATTGCTTTCACAAGCAGAGATAATGAGCTAAAAAGGTTAGGTGACTGGTCCAAGATCTGAAAATTGAAAGGTGCAGTGGGAGTCCCTGGTAGTAATGACCTATTCCATAGCAGAGAGGAGCAACTGGAAGGGTTTCCATGGGATGGTGCTTTTTCTGCTTTAAGCCATAGTTTTGTTTCTCTCAGAACTTCAAGCACAAAAGCTGTTAAACAGAGCCTGGGGTTCCCAAACAGGTGCTCTTACCAGAGCATTCACTAGCATAAGACTACACAGCTCACTCTGGGGACAGGGGTTGGGGAAGGATGAGGAAGGAAGAGAGGGGATGCCCCCCACCCATTTGAGTTCAGCATGTGCTTCATATACTGAGGAATTTCCTCCAACTTTGTCCTCTGAAGAGCTCCACACAAACTCACTCAAGGCTTTAAAAAGCATTAGCCCCACCATCTATGATGTTCATGGATCTGATGTGCATGAATTACCCATAGCATTAAGGAAAATGAAGGTATGGAACACTAGCTATTCTTTTGACTATCATTTTTTACTCATCAGATGGAATGTGAAATGCTGAAGAGCCTGCCACCCTCAGACACCCACCTACTGTAAGGCACACACACACAAAAAAAGCCCAGCAGACCTTGCCAAAATTCTGCATGCTATTACTAAAAAATAAAACAAAACAAAAAAAAAAATATCTTGCAGTGTTAGCTACTGCTTGAATAATTTAGTCTTGCTGCCTTCCCCAGGAAAAGTACACTCCATTCCCAATGGACAAAGTTACTGTAGTCTCCAAGAGCGCTGGGAGCAGGTATGAAGATAGAGACCCTTGTTAGAGGAAGAGGGGAGCCACTTCAGCAGGGAGAAGCAGGCCGTAAGATCATGTTTGTTGAAGCTAAATTTTTACAACCACATAACAAAGAGTTTGGCTCCTGGGGCAGTGACTTACATTGCTGGGTTCTCTATCTAGGACCAGGAGTGTTTTAGCAGTGATACTCCACCTGCTCCTGCAGGAAAGGCAAACGCACGACAGAGGAAGTGACTTGGTTTATGAACAGGTTAGCAGTTTTAACAGTTATTCCAAACACAATCAGTTGGGTGAACAGAAGCATTACCACATTGGATCAGGCCCCTATTTCTGTCAGCAAGAGATGCTAGCATCAGCTCTCCAGAGAAAACTGCAAGGAACACTAATAACAGGTTAAGAGTAAGACTTCTTGGATCCAAAAACCCAAACACATGTGAACCCTCCATCTCTCTTTTAGTTAGGACTTAACTGACATCAACTCCCAGGGCTGAAATTTAGCAAGGTTTATTTAGATGGCAGAACATCCATATTTGTGATTCTTAATGCTAGCAAAAACTGAGAGAATTCCTTCATCTGAGAACCACATTCCAGTTATGTAGCCTGACCATAAGTATAAAGGAGTCCAGCAGTCAGTCAAATCTTAGTGCAATCTGTAAAAAGCCTACTAGCTGAGCTAAAACACATTCAAGGGGAAAAGAAATAGGCTGGTTTTGTAAAGTAGCCAGCATATCATTTAGGTGTACCAACAGCTGACTGTGTTGTAAAAGGAACGAAAAAACCACTTCAAACCCTCAAAGCTCTCCACTGCCCTGTACCTAGTCTTCTATCTACTTTGGCTTCAAATCAGTGAATCTCATATATATTTGCACTGCTAGACTCAATTATTCTTTACTATGGCAAATCTATTCTTCATATAGGTACTTAATGACCATGCACAAGCCAATGACTAACCTGTAGTTTGAGAAATAAAATTTATCAAGCTTATTTAGCTTTGAGAGTTTTACAGTAGGCGAGTTTTTTTCAGACTGTCTAGATTCTTACAGCTTTTGGTCTGAAGTGCTATTTGTCAGCACTCTCGTTTAAGAAGTGTGGCTGCTACAAATCAGGGAAATATTACAGTACAGTTTTTATTTGTGCTATATATCAGAGGTTATAATGTCTCCTTATTTCTACCAAGTGGCACCTCAGTTATAAACTGAAGGTTGCATCAGTATTTGAAGTCAGGTTTAGGTGACGATATAACATCACCTCCAACAGTCTAAGCAATTGCTTTCTGAGGTATCAAAAACCTTCCCTGGATAAACATCCATGGCCATACATAAATATGGGCATTCCACATACACATGAGCAAATCTTGAGTTCTTGAAATAAATACAGAAACTATTAGGAACTATGATTTCTTGCACCTTCCTCTGGTTTAGCACTTAACACTGTCAAAACTTACTTTAACCTGGATGGTGCTCAGGTCTGATCCAGAATGGCAATACCAATGAGCTTTTATTAATCTACATTCTGTATTTTTAAAATTCTGCTACGCTCTCAAATGCAGTGATACCATTAAGTTTTTTAACTTAAACACTGCTGAGGTTTCTGAAAACCAATTTCATCTATTAGGTCTGAGTTAAGCTGCAGCTTACTTTACTGTCTTCTTCCACACTACTCACTATGTCTTGGTCACCCATGTAGCTGACTGATCTTATGGTGTCATCTTTCCACTGGCCAGGAAGAAAGTAACCGATGGAGGGTAAGGCGCCAGGAACATGTGCCTGTCCCTGACCCCATGGAGGTCAACAGTGCCCACACGGAGTGGTGGCTGTCCAACAGGTTACTGCAACATGGAATTGAGTAACATTTTGTATTATTCCACTAGGAATCAAATTTGTTCTACAAAGTATCTTGCAGAGACTCAGGCTCTGATGACAAAAAACACCAGTGAGTAGTTAATTACATCCCAATGCTTGGGACAAGGGACAGTTCTGGGTCTCTGTGAATCTGCCCTGCTTACTGGTGCCCTGTAAATGTTTACTAGGTAGTATGCTGCCCGTGAAGACACGGGATCAGTTAGCAGGGTCAGAAAAATTCATCAGGGTCAGAAAAATTCAGAAAATATCAGTAAACATAGACACAAGACACTATTTGGAAGGGCTCATCATTGGAGCCTGGCCCATATTTCAGACGGAAATAAACCTTTTACATGGGACTCAGGCTGGATTTACATCAAAGGCCCTCCCAGTGCCCCACTTGTGACAGCCTCTGGCTAGAAATGCTCTAGCTGTTACTTCCAGGGACAAAAAACACATTCCCCCCTCCCTGGTGCAAATTTTTCATATTCTGCTAGACGGCAGCACTTAGCTCAGCTTTGCTTCACTATGGAGCACTCACCAATAAAATTGGACTGGGCCATTTTTAGAGCAATAGGCAGAAAAGTTGCAGGTGAGAGGCTATGGTTAGAGGATAGAGAATGTAAACTAGGAGTGGCGGCAAAAAGGCGGATTTGAAAACTCAGAAGAAACACTCCGTTCAGAAGACCAGAGGTCTTAGACAAGAGGTTTCATTTAAAGTCTTCTGGTGAATTAAATACAAACATTGCCAGATTTGCCAAAGAGCAAAGCTAGACAGATACATGACCACTGCAGCTTGCTTCCTGGAGCTCCACTTTAAATATCAGACTGGAGTCTAAAAGGGCCACAGTAGCTCTCGTCACTTAATCTGCTACAGAAGGTATTGTGAGCCTATCCAGCATATATCAGGCCAGCTCCCTGCACTGATGTGTATGGATGCTACTTTCCTTTTTAACAAAAGACTTATGATTTTTTTCCTTCCCTTTTAGGCCTAGTGTAAAGGAAAAGAAGGGTCAGTCCACATCTGTGTTGGAGGATTCATTTCTACTCCTTTCTGAGAAGATTGCCTGGAAAATATGGCAAGTAGAACTCCAGAGACAATATGATTAAAGCATCCTCAAAATCAGAAACAAAACAAAACAAAAAAAGACATTTTGGAAGGGATTTGCTGATTTATCTGTCATTTCATCACATTTAAACAAACCAACAAAAACCCAAAACAAAACTCACATCCAGACCTAGTTCCCTGTACTTTTAAACAGTGGAATACTTCTTTGTAACAGCATCTATTGCACTGCATTACTAGTGAAAATCTGAGGGCAAAGAATGATAAGGCCACACATTGCATTGCTTCATTGCATTATCGTTCTCTCTACACCACAAACACTCCCAGCTTTAACTTTAATGGACTTGATTAATCTTTGTTTTAAACCTTTTTAAATCGTCTCCAACAAAGAAAGCAAATCCATTGTGGGTAACTGGCTCTTCTGTGTTCTACTGCCAGATGGTGAGGCATAAAGGTAATGGATAATATTCCTCATTCCTGAATATGGAAATACAAATGGAGTGCAAAGAGTAGAACCTTTTCAGGAATTTTAGATCTTCTCTTTGTGTCCTTCTCAGCAGCACTATAACATATTGGGTCAATGGATGACAAATGCCATATATAGACAAATTGGGAAATTATGAGAAGGAAACCCATCAGCACTTCAAGCTGTTGCAAGTACTGAAAATTGTTTCAGTCAAGAACTTAACACAGAAAAATTTAGATTTGCCCCCACTGGATGCCATCACGTACAGAATGCTCTGGCACTAGCAAGATCTTGACTCTCACCATCCAGACAATTTTAGGGTTTTTTTGTTAACTGATTAGCTATTTAACACGGCTGTGCAGAGCACTCTGCTCCTGTGACCAGTGCTTACCCTGGGTAGGCAGGGATGGCCGTGGGAGGTACTGCCCGCACTGCCCCATAGACTGTCCTTCCTCGGCCCCTCAGATGGGCGCCCCGAAATGCGGCGGCTGTGGTGGCTGCAGTTGGATAGGGGAAGCCTGGAACTGTAAAGACAGACAAGATGGAAGGTGAAAAGGATACAAGCTCCGACCCAGAGAACAAGCACCTGTTTCAAACAAAGTGACACAATAGCTCCACAGCGGTGGGACATTTGGCATCAATCCTGCAGAGGGACATGCTTATAACCCAGCAAGCATCCCATACATACTTCCTTCTACACCATGGCTTTTGGAGGGAGAAGGGTTGCAGAGAGGTTTGGCATGCAAGAGGTTAATGTTTTGGCATGCCTTACCCACCCCAAACAGGGCTCAAATCCCCCCACCTTTCAACACCGCCATGCAGTCTGGTTAGAGTCTGAGAAGCGCGGGGGGTTACTATCAATACAGCACGCAGTTCTTCCAAAACTGCAGAGGCTCTTTAAAATAATTTGTCAAGAGGCCCTTAAAGTCAACCAACTTACATCAGTCTCTTCCCTCCTTTCCCCTCCCACTCTTTGCCACCCAATCCTCTGTATGTTCATTTTAAAGCCTGAAAGACAAGATAGCCCATATAACAGCAGCAGCAATTTCCCATAAAGTGCCAGTTTACTGACAGCCCACCTTCATTTAACAAGTGTGACCACTAACTGGCACCACATATAGCGATGCCTGTATTATTATGCTTTAAACTGAAGTAAACTGGCTCTTGATGAAACTTTGTAAAACCTCAGAGGCATCTGCAAACACGTAATAAACAGATACTGAGAGGGAACGAGTCCCAGGGCACAAACCCAACCCAGCGTGCATCCAGGTGCATGCCACTAGGGGCCCTGCAGACCCGCGGTTTAGCAGCTTGTATAATATGTACTTTAGGGATTTGTCCGTTTGGTTTCTTCCATTTCAAAAGAGGCAAGCAAAGGGAATGGCCTATTCCTCACACAGATCCTCTCCTTGTGCTGCAGCCTCCTTGTTGTTCAGAAGGACCCATTCAGCAGTACAGCAAGACACTGCAGATGAACAAGTTACTGCACACTGTACTTTGGCTCAAGGTAAACTCCTTCCTCGCAAGACCCATCCTTTCAAGTATATATTATACAGACTGGAGAGAAGAAGGGTAACAGGTCACCGTTAACTCAAGCACAGTAACAATACAGGGGCCATCAGGGGCTACTTACTGATTAAAGGAATGTAAGTGTTAATACCCCCCCTTCCTGACAGGGGCACTGCGGCGTCATTGCCCAGAGAGACATCTGCTTGAAAGCTGGATGCTAATTTAATTTTAAGAAGAATAAAAAACAAAAACAAAACCATAAAAAGGTTATAAAGAAACAGCAGATTAAGAACATAAACAAACACCACTGTAGTTAAATGGCAGAAGTGGAAGTGTCTACTTAAGCTCTACCTGCATATAACTCAGGGCCGTACACCGCTCCAACCACAGGACTCAACTTCCAACCTGAAACAACAAAGACTGCAGTGAATGCCAAAATCTACACCAAGAGAAGGAACGGGCAGCATGGGTAGGGGGAATGGTCTCTTGCATGCGCCTCAGCTTCACATGCACAGCTCTTTCCAATTTCTGCTTTGCCTCAATCCCCCTTGGTGTAGATAGAGGCCAACTGCCTTTTCCTAATGTCAAGCTCTAGGTCCAGGTCGCTGTATCGGAGGGAACAGCAAAACATCAGCTGATCCACAGTGGGCAGAGGCACTGCTGTAGGAATGCCAACTACCTTATATGCATATTCGTCATGAGTACCATGCGACCTGGCATTCCCTGCAGGAGCCTTGCTGCCAGTTCCTCCCTACTTTCACTGGGAACACTGCAGATCCAAGCCCTCTCTAAAGCCACCGGCCCAGACTGTCATCTCAGGCAAGGCAATTTACAGCCTTGAATTCTCAAAACACCCTTCTGTCTTGTCTGCTAGAGATCTGCTAAAATGCAACAGTGTCTGAATTTCCTCATTAACTGCATTATGCAAGTACAGTGCATAAAGCCAAATAATTCTATTCATCTCACACTTTCTCCTCACTGTTATGTTAGTATTCCTTGCTTTCTTTATGCTGTTTTTCAGGTGCAAGCCTTCACAGAGAAAAAGATTTCAATATAATCTGGATAACTGGCAAGAACTGCAAATCATCAAGATAAAACCTGCAAGATGATAGAGCTTAAAGAAGTATGGGTATGAGTTGGTACATATTTCCAGTCACATCTCAAAACCTATCTGTCTTTTCCCCTCCATCTCTCTAATGGGGGAGAAAAGAGGTATAAAGCTAACAATGTGATCTGGCTTGGCTTCCACTAAGCATTCCTTTCAGGAAAGATCTCAGCTGTTCAGCTAGCAATCACAGAGGCATTTTAATTTAAATAAATCCATACGTTTCCTCTGTCTTGGGCCCTGGTGCACTTGCTGAACTTTTAACACCTCTAACCACTCTAGAAGCCATATGAACAACTCTGTTCATATGTATTTACAGCTCTGTATTTACAGCTCAGTGATCAAAAGCCCGCCAACACCACCCCTTTACCTGGTGGCAGAGTATCAATGACAGATGCAGTGCAGGCTCCCTTTACAAGTACAGGCACACTGCTACTGCACTGCTCAGCTTGATGACAAAATACTCCAGTGGTGGCAACAAAAGGACTATCAACTCTCAAATTTAATAACACTTGTACAACCATACTTGCCAGTATGCCTTAAGCTTGGTCTAATACTAAATTTCTTTGCATAGCTTTAAAGCTGGTTTTAAACTGCTGGCTGCAAAAGCAAAATATTCTTGTACATTACCATTTTCACAAGTAAGCCAAGTTTCGTCACCAGTCATATGCATAACATTTTATGCCCTTGTTTTCAGGAAAATATACCATGGATGCACTGCCTTTTGCTACCTGCCAGTTCCTTCCAGGTACTCTGACCCAGAATCCCAGGCCTTTTGCTTGGCCCTGTTCCCCAGTTCTGTACCCAAAGTAAGATTTATTTGCAGGGGGCAACTCAGTAAGTCGGCAGCAGAGCAACATATAAAATTTTTATCTTCTTAGCTTGGAGTCTTATTTTGTAATCAAAACAGATTCTCACACCTGTATGCAGCTTCCAGCCTTGATAAAACTGTTTGGGAACATTTTTAGACCAAAAAGAACTTTGCTGCCTGTTTCAGGACAAAGACTCAGATTCAAAATCTTCATCAAAAGCAGCATTTGGTTCCGCTGGCAGAATGACTTTTTATGCTATATATGCCTATGAAGTAAAATGACTGCACAGAGAACCACCAAGATATCCCAGTGAAACAGGATTCTTCATTACCCAAACAACTTGGTCTTTCTCTGTTTAGGTTCACTGGAAAATTACTGAACACAGGCACAGTCTGAAACAAAAAGCAAGCAAACAAGCAGTGCAAAGGCTCTGTTTTGCTGATTGCTTGGGGACACCTGTACTTTTACAGACAGAACCTAAACTGAGATATCCTAATTTATTAAGTTAATTACGCATATTAAGTTATGTTTCTGCATTCATATTTAGGCATCTACATGTGAGACAGGAGTACTGCACATCCCACCATACAGCATCAGCTTGCAGTAGCAGGGCAGGCAACCACTGGTCCTTGGCATCTTCTCCCATCTTAGCCACACTAGGCATGTCCCTACTTCTCTCCGTCCCCACTTCTCCATCTGGAGAACAGTATTCCTCCACAAACACTTTAGGGTTATACTGAATGGTATAATGGTATAAATTAGAGTTTGTGGGGGTTTGTTGGTTTCTTTTGGTCCTAAGGAGAGGTCATGAGTTTTCCCTTTTGTCTTTCTTCAAATGTTTCATCTCATCATTAGTACAAACAGTTTCTCTTACCATTTGCATAAGGTGTGACCATCTTCTTATTGGTCATCACTCTTGCAGTGGCATTGTTAACCTAGAAGTAAGAAAGGGGAGGGGGAGGAGAGGGAAGGAAGCATAGAACGTTAGGGAAAATGGTGAAAATGTCTCACATAACACACACACACACATACACACTATAGTTCTCTGAGCAAAAAAAAATTAAACAGCTAAATTTACATGAATGCAATCTTTAAATTACTTTTAACGGTTGCCATTTAATTATAAAAGTTACAGCTAAACATGGCATTTTAAAATTATGCATTAAACAAAAGGCCAACGAGAGTAAAGTGCAGATTCTCCACCACCCTGCCACCCCTAGGCACAGGATTATTTACAGCTCAGTGATCAAAAGGGCAAAACCCTAGATGCTTTGTCCAGGTTCTGTTGAGAGGCAGGAATAATTTCTGCAGTCCAGGGCAGGGGAACTGAACCAGGTGACATACAAGCTGACTTGTTTCATAAGCTCACCACTGGAATTGGGGCCCAGCAGGTCACTGGCAGGACACTTTTGGGCAGAAAAAGGTAGCCTGGAGACCCTCAGCATTAGATTTGAACTCCCAAGCCTTGAAGAAATCTCTGGAACATCATGAACTGTTTAGATGATCTACATTCACTGATTCACACCCACCATTTTCAAATCTTTTTCCAGATTATTTTTTCTTTGTCACAAATCTCATGGAACAAAAAGAACACACAGCAGCAGACCTGGATAGTTTTGGGGTTTACTGTGCCCTCCACCCTCTTTACAGAGCTCTGCATAATTCCAAGCGGTTTGACTGCTCAAGCAAGTGGGGTGTTACCGCAGAGATGGTGCTGATAAAGAAAAGATGGACTAGTTTGGAAGCCAAGTTACTGCAGCCCCGTGACAGCCTCATAGCTCTTGCAAGGAGGGTGAAGCCTCTATGTATCATCAATAATTTATCAAAACCCATGCCAAGTGGGAATGGAGGCCAGGGTGAAGAAGAAAAAAATTTGATACAAAAATAGAAGTTGCCTCGGGCCCTTGAGATGTATGGATGGTGAGCATACACAGGGTGGGGAGACCGGAGCTACATTTTACTCTTGTTTCAGACCCAAAACAATAGAAACATTATACATTTAAAAAGAAAGAATGGGAAACAACAATGATGAGACTGAGAGCATGCAGTTAAACACACACAGATAAAAAAAAGAAAGAAAAAAAACACACCACAATTGATTCAGAGGGTGGGGAGGGGAGGAGTGAGGGGATAGGGTCTCACAGACAATCATTAGATGGAGCGAGTGCCTGAAATCAGCTGCTACAGCAAAGTGCAACACAAGCACTTAAAGGAAAAACTGCCAGAACCGATCAGAAACCACCAGTCAGCAAAGAGACCAACAGCTGCATTTAACTTAGTAAAGAAATAAACTGGGGAGGGGGCAGAAAGAAAAAGAGAGAAAACAAACAGTAACAGCTACAAACAGGTCTCAGATAGAAAGAGCAGCAGGAAGAAGGGGCAGGAGAGAGAGAGGAAATGGGTGCATTAATAAAAACCAGCCAAACTGGAGTTCAGTAACTCTGAGTAAGATGTGCAAGGGGAAATCACCATGAAGTCAGTAATCAAACAGCTCAGACTGCTACAAAACAATATGTACATCCAAAGTCCAGGCGGCATTACTCAACAGCATTGAAAATAAAAGGGGGAGAAGGGGGAAGGAGGTGGGTGGGGACAACAAGTCAAATCACATTTCGTAGTGTTAATGTGAGATGGCAGATGGATTTTTTCTTTCTTAATTTTTTTTGTAATTTTAAGAAAAATTTAAAAAAAAAAAAAAAGAAAA
>WEKY01048791.1:202318-253774 GCA_013390045.1 Picathartes gymnocephalus
AAAAAAAGGCAAAATATGCAGACATCTTACTCAAAAACGGCGGCTTTTTTGTTTCGATATTTGTACTTTTTGGTGTTTTTTGTTTGGTTTTTTTTTTTTAAGAAAGAAGGAGAGAGGGATGATGCCAGTTAGCCTTCAACACAGTGGAACACCAAACTGGTCAACACCAGCCATGCCCAACATTTGGCCATGTTGGCCAGCCAACATTAATCCTTCCCTCCCTGGTGGTGAGAGCTACCGAACTTTTAGGATTAGCTTTCACCAAACCTATTCTTGACCATGGGCAGATCAAGAAACCAGCAGTGTATATAGCACAGCCCACTCAGGGCTGCTGCCCCACATGTCCCCACCCCTCCCACAGGCATCATCTCACACTTGCATGGAGGAGAACTGGCCTCAGAGGAAAGAGAGGATACTGGCTGGCCCCCTGCTTTCTTTTTTGGACACAGAGTTAGAAGTTGGACAGTACTCTTTCAGTTAGTTTTTTTCAGGCCTGGTAACAGAAAATCGGAGCCTCGCAAACTGAAGCAAAGGAAAAATTAAGACAGCAGAAGGGAAAAAATTTGGAGTGGGTGGGAATAAAACTTAATAAAAGAAGAAAGAAAAGGAAAAAAATACCCAAAACAACAGTAAAAATATTCTGTAAAGGGTGTAAACTTCTATACATTTCAGTGCAGGGAGGTGAAGGACACAGACACAAACACACACGCACACACGAGACTGGGATCCAAATGTGAAATAAGTGAGGCAAGACACAAAAAGAAATCAAAAGAATAAATATAAAGAAGAAATTGAATTACTGAAGACATGCACCTCGATTTTACGGCCCTCTACCACGGTGCCGTGTAATTTCTCCCTGGCCCTGTCTGCATCAGCACTATTCTCGAAAGTTACGAACCCGAATCCCTGCATGCAGCGGGAGAAGGGGGGAAAACATGCACATCGTTATATATTGAAATACTGATCTCTAGGTAAATAGAGAAAAAATATCACAGTATGAAATCGACATCAGCACAACTCAGCAATAACCTCCTAGAGTCACATTGTTGGTTCATGCATGTTTCATAAATGAAAGAAATTAAAATCAATAAAAAAGAAACTGTAATCATAATAAGAATAATAAGAGTAATTAAAAAAACAAGAAAACATAAAAGCAATTGAGGCCAGACCAAAAAAGAAGTACAAAGTTACTCGAGACAATTTTTCATTTTGTTTTGGTTTGGTTTTTTGTTTAAAAACACTAAACCCTGCTCTGACATAGGCAAGCTGGGCAAGCCTAAGTGGGGCTTCTCTCCTCTCTGCTACTGAACACACAAATTTGGTAGGACCCTCACCCACTCCAGACACAGTCCAGGACACCAACACTGAGCAGCACCTGTTCTCTTGAGAAACTGCTATGAGAGTGAGCAGCAACCCGAGTTCATGCCTGGCACCAGGAATTCTACAAAGCTTTGGGCAATCAGACACTGAACCTTGCTTTTCCCACCTGTGAAATTGAGACAATAATAATTACCTACCTTAGAACACTGTTGAGAGGAAGGGCTTTTTGTAAAGCATCCCTTGTAAGCTCTTCAGGGCACAGCTCATGCCTACTCCTAAGCCTGTAACTTCCCGAAAGATACGTAGGGCCCTGAAAGTAAGGAGGGCTTCTAGGTGGCATCATAAAATAACCAATATTTAATGAGAACATTTAGAGTATCACATACTGTAGTTCCAAAATATTCTTATCTCTGAGTACTGTGGTGGACTTGACTGTAAATCTAAACACCTAAATACTAACTCATTGGTCAAGGCAGGTTTTGTCTGACACTGCTGACCCATTGCTACCTCCCCCTCCCAACCTGCTACCCATCTTACTTGGCTTTGTTCTGAGATGGCAACCTCTGCACTGTGGATAGCAACAGATTTCTGCCTAGTTAAGACTATGAAATTTCCAGAAAAATTTAAATGCCCTGCTTGGAGCAACCACAAAGGCTCAAGGACTGCCAAACATCACTTCAGACAAATTCAGGTTTACCACATCCATGAAAGCACAAGCAACACATGCCTGTCCTACACGTGCTCATGCTGCTGCCAGCTCATGCAGCAGGTGTAACAGGGCAGGGTAAGAGACCATGCTTCCTTCCACAGAGATGAGTGCACTGACATTAAGAGAGAGCCAACATGACAAAGTGAATTAGGATTTTAACTAGGAGCAAATGGCATCTTACTACAGACAACTGTGATGAGATACTCTTCATGCCATTAGAGAGTGAACCCAAACAAAAAGCGTTGTTGCATTCTGCTTTTAGGATATCTTAAAAACAGCAATAACTGGCTCCTGTGGCTTAGTAGAAAGCAAATACTGCTTTAATGTACAGAGAGTAATCTCCACTGGCTCCAATACCCTCAGGAGCAGACAACAAAGGTGGTTGATGAAATGGAAACTCCCTCCTGATGTTAATTTAAGAGTGAAGTGGTGAGAGTGATCTACAGCTATACCTGTCAGGAAGGGGGCATGCTAGCCAGGCAACCTCCTTCATGCACCTTGGGGTCAGTATGTATTTGGACTGGACAGCCCAAAAACCAGATAGCATCTTGATTTCTAAGCATTGTTAGCAATGATACACAAGCAAGCCATTATTCTTCAAGTGCTTTTTAAAGGTCTTTACAATACTAATCTTAAATGGCCCAACCTTTTTAAGTGACAAGCTAGCCTTTATCATCCACAGCTAGGTTTCCAGCACAAAACCGCTACAAATTTGTAAAATGCAAGGTGGTGGTTATTGGTTTTTTGGAGGGGAGGAGGTTTACTTTTTTTTTTCCTCCACCCTGAATAGCAATAATAAAGGATCTTAGCCAAGTACTGTAATGCTGAGATCAACGAAAGCACTCCTTTGGGCTCCAACCCAATAATCTAAAGCTTCAGATAATTTCATTTCTCCAGCTATAAATAAAGAGCTATATAAATAACAAACTGATGCCTTTTTCAGAACAGCATAGAAGTTCCCTGNCAACTCAGCAATAACCTCCTAGAGTCACATTGTTGGTTCATGCATGTTTCATAAATGAAAGAAATTAAAATCAATAAAAAAGAAACTGTAATCATAATAAGAATAATAAGAGTAATTAAAAAAACAAGAAAACATAAAAGCAATTGAGGCCAGACCAAAAAAGAAGTACAAAGTTACTCGAGACAATTTTTCATTTTGTTTTGGTTTGGTTTTTTGTTTAAAAACACTAAACCCTGCTCTGACATAGGCAAGCTGGGCAAGCCTAAGTGGGGCTTCTCTCCTCTCTGCTACTGAACACACAAATTTGGTAGGACCCTCACCCACTCCAGACACAGTCCAGGACACCAACACTGAGCAGCACCTGTTCTCTTGAGAAACTGCTATGAGAGTGAGCAGCAACCCGAGTTCATGCCTGGCACCAGGAATTCTACAAAGCTTTGGGCAATCAGACACTGAACCTTGCTTTTCCCACCTGTGAAATTGAGACAATAATAATTACCTACCTTAGAACACTGTTGAGAGGAAGGGCTTTTTGTAAAGCATCCCTTGTAAGCTCTTCAGGGCACAGCTCATGCCTACTCCTAAGCCTGTAACTTCCCGAAAGATACGTAGGGCCCTGAAAGTAAGGAGGGCTTCTAGGTGGCATCATAAAATAACCAATATTTAATGAGAACATTTAGAGTATCACATACTGTAGTTCCAAAATATTCTTATCTCTGAGTACTGTGGTGGACTTGACTGTAAATCTAAACACCTAAATACTAACTCATTGGTCAAGGCAGGTTTTGTCTGACACTGCTGACCCATTGCTACCTCCCCCTCCCAACCTGCTACCCATCTTACTTGGCTTTGTTCTGAGATGGCAACCTCTGCACTGTGGATAGCAACAGATTTCTGCCTAGTTAAGACTATGAAATTTCCAGAAAAATTTAAATGCCCTGCTTGGAGCAACCACAAAGGCTCAAGGACTGCCAAACATCACTTCAGACAAATTCAGGTTTACCACATCCATGAAAGCACAAGCAACACATGCCTGTCCTACACGTGCTCATGCTGCTGCCAGCTCATGCAGCAGGTGTAACAGGGCAGGGTAAGAGACCATGCTTCCTTCCACAGAGATGAGTGCACTGACATTAAGAGAGAGCCAACATGACAAAGTGAATTAGGATTTTAACTAGGAGCAAATGGCATCTTACTACAGACAACTGTGATGAGATACTCTTCATGCCATTAGAGAGTGAACCCAAACAAAAAGCGTTGTTGCATTCTGCTTTTAGGATATCTTAAAAACAGCAATAACTGGCTCCTGTGGCTTAGTAGAAAGCAAATACTGCTTTAATGTACAGAGAGTAATCTCCACTGGCTCCAATACCCTCAGGAGCAGACAACAAAGGTGGTTGATGAAATGGAAACTCCCTCCTGATGTTAATTTAAGAGTGAAGTGGTGAGAGTGATCTACAGCTATACCTGTCAGGAAGGGGGCATGCTAGCCAGGCAACCTCCTTCATGCACCTTGGGGTCAGTATGTATTTGGACTGGACAGCCCAAAAACCAGATAGCATCTTGATTTCTAAGCATTGTTAGCAATGATACACAAGCAAGCCATTATTCTTCAAGTGCTTTTTAAAGGTCTTTACAATACTAATCTTAAATGGCCCAACCTTTTTAAGTGACAAGCTAGCCTTTATCATCCACAGCTAGGTTTCCAGCACAAAACCGCTACAAATTTGTAAAATGCAAGGTGGTGGTTATTGGTTTTTTGGAGGGGAGGAGGTTTACTTTTTTTTTTCCTCCACCCTGAATAGCAATAATAAAGGATCTTAGCCAAGTACTGTAATGCTGAGATCAACGAAAGCACTCCTTTGGGCTCCAACCCAATAATCTAAAGCTTCAGATAATTTCATTTCTCCAGCTATAAATAAAGAGCTATATAAATAACAAACTGATGCCTTTTTCAGAACAGCATAGAAGTTCCCTGTTTAAATGAATTAAAATCAGAGCTACAAGACATAGGGGCTAATAAAACAGCCCAACTGCATATAACTCTCAAATTTGCTGCAGAGAACTGAGGGGGGTGCAGGGGGTGTAACAGCAAAGCTGATTATGAAGGAATAGGGTATTGTGCCTGCTTTAAAGAGACCCTCCAGAGAAAAGTAAGCCTCAGAACTAGAACTACACCTTTCCCTCTGGTTCTGTATAATGGGGAAAAAAGCATCCTTAAAGGCTGAAGGAGGAGGGGAGGTAAGGACTGCAACAGGAATCTCTATTTCTCTTTTTGCATTAAAATTTGGTTGTTCTAGACAAGCCTGTGGAGACTGAATGAAATTTATGTCTTCACTGATGATGTGAACTGAAAGCTGGAGTGCAGATGGAAAGTAATTTTTTAGACATTAATCTGTGCAGGCTAGAACCAAACTAAGACTAGTTTAATTCACATCTGTTTGCAATTAGTGAAGTCTGTACGGGATTTTAAAAAACTACATTATGATTAAATATCTTTAAACAGAGTAGGAATTTTCAGTATTTTTATTAAGTTAACTCAAGGTAGCGTACGATCCACATGCAGACTATATGAATATAATTAACAATGTGAATTAAACCAGAATTAATCTGATTCAGAACAACATAATTAATTAACCATATTTTATTGACAGATCAGGCCCTTAGCTTGTATAACTCTTTGTTGAGAACCATTTAATGTCAATGCTGAATTAATGCTTTACATAGTTGACTACTGCAGTTAGTATTTGTGTCCTCTTGATTTGTCATATTAATGCATCTCTTAGACATTCAAATTTTCATCAGGAAAAACAGGTGAGCCACACTTGACATTTTTGTTATTTCTAAGTTTAAAAACTAGCAACTATAGCTATATATACACACATTTTTGATGTGAGAGAAAAAAGAACATATATTCTTTTATTCCTTCTCACAGATGACCTGTAAAGAATAGGCATTAATTTGTACCTAAGTACATATGCAACAAACAATTCTCAGTTTTCCCTCACCAAGGTTGTCTTGACCTTGAAAGAAAAAATAAAGAAACAAAGCAGGAAAAAAAAGATGTGGCAGGTATCCAATATTTACTAGCTTATGTTTATAGCAGGTACTGGATTGCTCTATAGTAATAGGTATGGAGTCAGAGGAAGGGAAGATCCTGGATGAAAAAAATACTTAGGTTTTCTAAAATTTATATTATACACATCCTTTGAGTTAAATAATGCTGTTATGACAACAAGGCTGAATTTTTCAACAATTCCTCCCCACCAGCAGCTGCCATGAACTTCTCCCATGCAGAAAGTAAGTTTAACCCAGTGAACACTAAATTCCATCAAACATTTTTAGGACTGGTGAGTAATTTGCAGTACCAGACTAACCCCTTTTTACCCAAAGGTTTATTGAAAGGGCCTAAAGAGACCGAGTAACTGTCACCCTTTTAGTCTGGCCTCAGATTCTGCAATAAATAACAAGCAACATGATGAGCAGTGAAAAAAAAATCATAAATGTATATATATATACAGTATTTGAACGTTTCCATCTCTGAAGAATGAGAAAGAAAATTTACCATGTAACCGTAAAGGGAGAAATCAAAACCAGACGGTTCTCCTGGGTGTGGCCAGAACACAGAAATTAAACAAAAAACAACAACAAAAATAAAATAAAGTAAAATAAAAAAAAATAAAACCAAAGAAAACTAAACAGAGCCCCTTGAAATCCATGCATTGTTAACCCTTCGTTTGTCATGGAGTTTAGATCAGTCACCTCTGCAGCAGCGTCTTTGCCTTGTACCACTGGAGCACGCAGCCAGCAACCAGCCTTGCTGTCATCTGCTGCTGTGCTTGTTTCTAACCAAGTTTTTTCCTTTTTTTTTTTTTTTTCCCTTATTTCCATAATAAACTTTTAGAAGCCTGAAAAAAATGGCCAAAGAGGCAGCAGTTTAGGCTACCTGCTTCCAAGGCATTTGGAAAGAGTAGGAGGGTTTCAGCTATAATCCACCTGAGATGAGCAGGACTGAATGCACCGACAGCAACACAGCACAAAACCCAGAAACAAATTAGTGAAGTCACACACACAAATATACCCTTCAAGCTGGTGAAAGCAGCCGTGTGAAACAAGCTGCCACCATTTCAGCAGCTCTTCCAGCTCCTCCTGGCCCCCGTGCTGCATTGTGCATTAAGGCACATACACGTATAGAACCTGTCCGTGTACCTATGCAATCTGGTGAGTTAGATGCAGGAATTATTCTGACTAAAAAAAAAATTTAAGTGTACCTTCAAAAAAATCTGCAGGGCTATTTTTAAACTCTATCATTTCCACAATCCAGCTTGAGCTGCTCCACTGCCAATCCCTGCTGCAAAACAGCAGAGGGGGCAGAGGCCAGCAGTGAGAAGCAGGAGTCCAGCCTGTACTGCTGGGCAGCAAGAAGCCTGGGGCTTTGGAGCAGCTCCAGCCAGCTCAGGACAGAGGTTTCACCGCCCGGTCATCCCCAGGTGTGTGCTGCTCCTCCTCCCTTCAATCAGTCCTGGATCTCACTGCATGGTCTGTGAGTTCAACAGGCTGAATTGGCTTTAGACAAGCTCATTTCTGTTCCTGCTACATCAGAGTATTGCTAATTTAACACCTAGATCCAGTTCCCTACATAGTGAAACAAGCACTATTGGAAAGGCACTCCCACAGGAGCAGTACATCAGCTTATACTATGAAACCATCAACTTCAGCCTGAAATTCAAGTTTAAATAAATCAGTTCAGAGTATGGACTAACGTATCTCTTTATTCAGTACTGCAGACTTCAAGGCATGAAACCACTGAACTAGGATAAAGGGACTCTAGTCATGTCTCCTTCATGCCACTGGCATCTTAAAGGGATTTGGTGACTTGAGAAAGTGACGCTAGTACTTAAATTGTTTTTAAACCTCATTGTATTAATAACACCATTTGTATTTCTGGCTCAACTGATGAAATCTGAACAAAAATTATAAAAATAGAATTAAAATGAATATAAGATTTCTAATTCATTTTACATAATAAGGGGCTTTACACTGAGTGGAAACTAGGTCGAGAACAAGAGTGGCTCAACTCAAAGCACCTAATCCATTTAAAGAAGAAATAAGTGCACATGCAAACTTATAATCTTTAAGGTGCCATTATCAAACCTATATTCACATTCTTAACCTACAGTTAACTGCAAACTTAAAAATCCCCACAATTTCCACACAAGTTTTTAGTTAGCATAGTTTTACTTACATAAATCCAAACACCAACAGATGCAATTTCTCTTGTAACCCACTATACAACTAATTTTTAATATAAATATGAAGCACTTCTAGGCCCTATAGCCCTATATAAGAACTTAGAAATCTAGGTGTCCCAAGTGGATAACAGTGAGGGACATAAACTTAGAGTATCCTGAAACCATGAGCTCCGCTGCACTAATATGAACTCTTACCATTTAAAAAGCTACCAAAAAAAGCCCAAAAAATCCCACTCCCTGTTCAGCCAAGATTCGGCTGTGTGCTTATGTACTCCTGGTTTCTGAATGTCATTGAGGGCACATCTTGGAACGCCACACGGTACACAGCTGGTGAGCAAAGAGCTTGGATTCCCTTCCCCTGCAGTTTTACAAATGCCACAGGGTACTCATTACACAGGCAGACTGCATTAGTTCTGCAAATATGTCCACTTGTTCGATTCAGCACAAAAGTGGCAAAATACACATCCAGAGGATGCATCTCCGCTAACAAAAGGAGCAGGAATCCTCTCAACTTCCTCTGGAAGTGTTTTATTCACGGTTCAGTGAAGTCCATGGTAAACTGCAACCATGCGCAGAATGCTGTTTAAAGGCACTTATACCAGTCAGAGCTAAAAATATAATGGTAAACAGGATAAATGAAACAAACAACTAGTTTCCTGAAAGCAAGCAAAAAAACCCAAACACATCAAGGGAAGACTGACGTCATTCTATTAAACAATAATAAAACAAAATGAAATTCAAGGAATGTTTAAGTTTTTATCTTGTTTCTCACACACAGCAAAAGCAGTATCAGTGTGAGGTCTACCAGGGCTCATACAATCCTACTAAACAGACTGAACCTGGGAAAAAATTGAGTTACAAAACAAGAAGTCACATTGCTTTGAGAGAAGAACCAGCAAAACTCATTAACTGCCTCCTACGCTGCTGTGATACAGAAAGTCTGCCATTTCTGAAGGAACCTGAGGTGAGAGGTGGCTGTGATGGACACACTCAGCTCTCTCTTTGGTCACCAAACTTTATAGAGCACACAGAGATCCTGAAGATTCAGCCAGTTTGATAGAGCTATCCCAGGCTGTCGAAGAAAAGTGCCTGGTCATCTCAGGTGGATTCAAAATGAAGAATGCTACCTGAACACTTCCTCCAGTCCCTCCTACCGACCAGCACTGGAGCAATCCTAGTAGAGTTCTCCTGCCACAGCTTGGCAGGGACAAAGCGCTGCTCAACCCCATCATACACTGGGTGGGGGCGAACCCAGGGCAGTTTGGGATTTACCACTGTACCTTTAAAATATTTACAAAACATATACACAAAACACTACAACCCCTCAGGAACCCAGGGAAGGGAAGGGAGCATTGAGAACACAGCACAAGGCAGGCAGCAGGAGCATCTGCTTTCGGATTCCCAAGAGAGAGGAGGAGGAGAAGAAGAGAGAGAGGTTTCATATCATTAGATTAGAATGGAAACCACAGGGCAGGAAAATGCATTCAAATTTTTTTTCCTAAGGTGGAGGAAGAACCCAAAAGTGAGTGAGTGGCCTCCAGAAAGATCCATTTCCTTTGCTTCACCATCAGACCACCAAACTGTTGTTTTTCCATTATTACAGGAATACCAGGTGCTTCGTGCAGCTACACCCCACTTAAACACTGGGGCCTCCCATTTTCATGCTAAGCAGGAATAATCTCGCATTCTTTTTAAAACAGGAATTATTCTGGGTGAGAAGGGTGCAAAGATACCATGAAATAACTCTTTGGCTGTTTTATCATTCTGTTCAGATTCTGGATATCCCTCAATACAGGCTACCAGTTTTGCAACTGCTTTTTGCTGCAAGATGACAAAAAAGCAGTAGAAAACCTCATGGTTAAGAAAGACTGGAAGAACATCTCTGCTTTCTTTTTTTTCAAATATTTATTAAGGATTCAGAATAAAATTCATCAAAGAACTCTTCAGCAATAGTTTTTGCTTTAACTGAAAACCAGAAGCCTTGGGCTTTAGCAACAGCACAAGAAGGTACTTTTCATAGTCATAAATCAAGTATTCACAAAAAAGCCTTCAATGTCAATGTTGCCTGGAAGGGAAAGGTCAGCCGTGGGCGTTTAATACACAGGGCTGTATGGATGGGAGTGAGAGAGTGAAGTTCTTGTGTGGAGAGGAAAACATTGCTCTGGAAAGCACAGGCAGTAGGATATGAAGAACATTTTGCCAGGCCAGTTATTTTTGTTCTTTCTTTTGCAATTATATCTGAACAAGTAGGGATTTGATAGAGGCCAGAGGCTATTCTCAAAACCAAACAAAAAATGACTAAAATCAAGAGTAATTCACAGGTAGCTTTGGCCTATAAATATCAAAAGAACAGCAGAGAGCAGAATAAATATTTACAAACTCAGCACAGCTGATTGTTTTGGTAAAGCATATAGATTTTTAACCATGCAGGGAAGTAAAACTCTAACTAAACCATACAGACATTTACTTGTTCAGATTGTCTTGTTAAATACAAAACAAAAGAAAACCATGGTATTAAGCAGAAACAGAGGATGGGGGGAAAGGGCTAAAATTCATTTCTTCTGTATGCAGCTTTCTGGTTTCCAGATAATACAGGACTGAAGAATTTCAGAATGCATCTTGGAATACATGGGTGGAAATTTGCAGAGGGCTCCGAACATGAACATATCCCAGTATATATGTTGAAGCAAAGAGGCCACCATAAAAACTGGTAACCTCAAATCCAAGCAAGAGGCATAGACTCTAAACCAAAACTGCTTAGCTGAATTGCAACTTCAAAACCTTTTGTGTGCATGCACACATGTGCACACACGTGTGTGTGAGGAGGAGGGAAATTTTGTTTTAATTGAAAATGGGAATCTTAGCATTGATTAAGTCAAGCAGAGTATAGACATGCACTGTGCAAGCTTCCCCCATAGAGCTTTGGCAATGCACCTCGCTCCTGACCTGCAAAACTCCCTGCTATTCCAGTGCTGAACCTCCTGGGCAGAGAGAGAATCACATCAATTTGTCATTGTGGTGATACTGGTTACGTGATGAGAACCAATTGCCAATTAGGACAGAGATCACTGAATCTCTCTGCAGCTGACCTGAGCAACATTTGAAATCTCATCTCCAGAGATATAAATTACCATTAACCCTCAACAAAACCTCCCTCTTAATATATCTGTAAATAGAAAATAGGAGTGTGAATGCAAATTCTGTGGGGGAGGTCCACATGGGGCAGGGCAAGTGGAATGAGGATGCTTATATTAAAGCATCAAATATCTCAAACATGAAAGGTCAGTATCTCAGAAGTGCCAAATAAGTCTGCAAAACAGAGTAAATAAAATCCTTTCACATATGAGATATGACAGTTTTTCTATAGAAGTAACTTTAATGCAATGAAAATGGCAGGGATGGGGGCGAGTTAGCTTTTGTTCTTATGGTCTCCCATCACATAAAGCTGTTTTACCTTATTATGCCTTCTTCACAGGGCAGCCATTGTCAATGCAATGGGAATGGGTTGGTATGAAGGCTCAACTGACTGAGTCCCTGTTTGTTCAAAAGGCTGGGGAACTTGATCCCACATTACAGACAGGAGTGTCTCTGAGCATTTGTACATGCTGCCCAGAAATGACCATGCTCAGAGTCTCAAGTCAGAGGGAACAGGAGACAGTCCCCAAAATAGCTTTTCCCTTCCCCTATCACACTAATTCCTGCTGATCTCTACAGAATCTAATGTTCTCTAGGCAATGAACTGCCTTTTAGTCTGCAATCAAAACAGAGAAACAGGACTTACCTTCGAGCCACGCTCATTAAAGATTATCTCTACATCAAGGATTTTGCCGAATTGCTGCAGAGAGACAAGGGAAAAGAAAAAAATAAGATTTATTTTTGGCGGTCCATTTTTCCTACCTTTTGCAGGGGCTGGCTTAGTGCAAGAAGGGAGGTGAGAATATTTCCATTTCTAGCATACAGGCAAAGGCATAAAATTCCAGTCATGTACATGACTCAATTCTCTTGGGTTAAGACATGCAGATGCTCTTGGTCACAAATCCCAGGTTTTCTCACAAAAACTTGAAGGAAGAAAAACAGTCTCCAGAAGAGTTTTAGGGATTTGAGGAAGCTCATCTTTCCCCCATTAATCTAAGCAATTCTTCCTTCCCTCATTCTACTATTTAATCTAAAGAATGATTTCATCTCAGACATCCAACAACATTTCTCACATGTAATTCAGCATTTCAACTTCCTCCAAAAGTGGCTATCACAAAGAGAAACTTAACAGAGATGATTCTCTGGAAGGGATAGTAACATAAGACTCCCAGCCTCAGGGATTTCGAACGCTAAAGCTTCTTTCCTTCATCTTCCAAAACTCCAAGCCTTCAAAAGAATTGATGGCAGATTCAGAAACCATGAAAATGGAAAACTCCCAACATTTTGTTTTTCAGAAAAAGAGCATTCAACTTCAACCCGTGACATACAGTAGGTGGTCAACAATCTGTTCAAGTTCATCACATGTAATAGAATTCTGACCTCTGTCTCAGCCTGGAAACCCTAAGGCGAGCTCTGCACTGAAAGGGTTCCGAAGAGCTCCCTATTTAGCACAGAATACAAAATGGAAAACAAGATTTACAAGGCAGGAAGGAGACTTACCACCTCTGTGGAACCATGTATGGGTTACATCTTTCACCTTGCTAGGAACATATTAAAATATTCTACTGAAGCATCCAGACTCAAATCAGCAGCCTAGAGGTAAAAGTATCACCACTTCAACAGAGGCCCACTGTGCTCTGTCCTTCAGAAGTGTCAATACTCTACTTCCAAACTGGAGGTCTGCTCTCTAGAAAGACAGGTCTAGATGTCGTTTTTAGGAGTGAGTATATGGACTAGCCTTCATTCTAGAGACACATACTCACATACTGCACTCAGACAAATGCTACATCAGTTTTTCCTATCCTTTTATTTAGGAAAGCTTCCATCAACATGGTTTTGATTTATGTTTGATAGCAAATGAAGGAAGGATCAACAAGAAAATAAAAGATGGTTTCACAGTTAAAAAAGATGAACACAGGATCCAGGCACTGGGACACTCCACCCTTTGCCCAGCATTCTGAAAATAGTATTTGCCTTTTTTTTTTTTTTTTTAATTAATGGTTGCATTTGAGTCAAATGGGTATAATATTCATTTTGTGGGTGCCCTTCTTGAAAGGTTTGCGGCCATATTTGAAAACCTGGAACATTTACAGCAGGGAGCCATGATGGCTGAGGAGAGGCTCTGAATACGTAAAGCAATAAAAGTTACCGAGTCCCTTGAACAAGCATTCCACAACTGTCTGCAAGCAAACAAAACACTTCCAACAATTTTAGCTATAGTTTCTGTCTGCTTGCCTTCTCCATTCTTGAAAAGGAGATCTTGGTTCACAGATGTTGTTTTTGCTGTTCTATTGTTTAAGGACAATACTTGATCCTCTATTCATCCCAAAAACAATTGAATTCACAATACCCTACATTACACAAGTTTGAATAATGCTAATGTAAACATGCATCTTCCTTGAAGCCTCAACATCTTAACGGCTTAGGCTTGATCCATGCTGGATCGTCTTTTGACCACTTCTGTGCCAATCACAGCTAAAATACATTTTCTATTTCTATCCCACGCTTGGTGTGGGCTTGTCAATAAAGGAGATTAACCGTTGATTGCTTTTTGTTGTCTTTGTTGCATATGGCTTTGGTACTGCCATGAAAGAAATCAGTCATGATTGTCATGATTGCTTTCTTGGTAGACTATCTCAGCATCGTTATATGACTGGGGCTGAACCAATTTAGCAGCTTGTGCCTGCTGAAGGGCTGTCCCTGCTGCTTTGTCCTTCCTTGTCTGGTCTCACTAGCCTTCCAGAGCTGGCCTCAGTTTTCATTCTCACCTGCAGATAAACTGATACAGCTCAGCAATCCTGTGAAAACACAGCCCAAGAAAAGGAATACATAACAAAGATTCTGACAATTTACTGATCTGAAGTGGCTTGAAGGGTCAGTGAGCATTACGACTCGAAGAAACAAAAGGGAGCGGAAAGCAGCAAACCCCGCCTGAGAGCAGGATCCGTCCCCTGCCAGATCAGCTCAGCTGCCTAGCCTTGCCGCACACTGTAACAGCCAGGCTCTTGATAAACGCAAATGCCAAAATTATTTTCAGAATCTTCAAAGCCATCCAAAAAATCACCACTTTCTACATCATTAGAATCATCTTGAAAGAGAACAAACTGTACAGCTTCCGGTGCACAATTACGCCGTGCCATCCTCCCCTTTCTGCACACCCGGCTGGGCCTGGATCCTCGGGCATTGCTGCCAGCACTGCCTGCCAGCCCCGCTGGGCTGAGCTCCCTGCACAGGGCTTCCACACCAATGGGAAACCCTGTCCTGTGCGTTTAACTTCTCGTGGCTGACACAACGCCGGCGGTTACACTGAATGCGAGAGGTCTGACCTAGCTGTACAAGAGGTGGCATAGCCCTCCCTGCCTACCAGATGATGGAGGTACATTGTTTCCTAGACAACAGAACTAAGAGCCTGTGGTCAAAGCAAACACAGGTTTGACGTCTACTGCAATGGGCTACATCCACCCATGCAAACTGCCCCAATCTCTTTTCTATCCAGGAGTTGTGGGTGTTTGAAGAGGGAAGGACCTCCTTGGGAGAGAGGAGCAGAGACAATGGGGGCTAACTGCTGAATGGAGGTTTGCTGGGGAGGGGTTTCTCGCTCCATGAATTCCCTTGAAGAAAGCAAGGCTGTGAGGCAGGACATGTGCTGGGCTCTTCAAGGCTCCGCTGCAGCCATTGCCACAGCTCCTGTGACAGTTCCTAATGCCACATCTCTTGTCCTCACTGCTGCAATGGTTACAGCAGATCCCAGCACTGGAAGGCACTTTTTTTGGTAGCATGCCAGAATTTTCCTGAAGAATGAAAGCAGGAAAAAAAGAACTAGTTCATTTTAACAGTTTATAACTCCTTCAAAGCTGAATCTGATTTAGTGGAACATAAAAAGGCACTTTGTTCTACAATGGTGCTTCGCCTACCAAATGTCAACAGTCTACTGCAAACAATTGAAGTTTTAAGAGCTCCTTAGTGAAAGGTCACAATTTTTGTATGGGAAATGCTAGGCCATCTAAATAAAAGGGTCAACATCGAGTGCCTTCATAATAATTTTTTTAAATCATGCATATACAGGCATATTTGTATTTTTCAAAAGACATAGGGTCTGGCCATACAAAACAAGTCCCCTGCTTGAGTCATCCATGAGCACTAACCCTCTAATCTCTAACCTTGAAGACATGAATCACTGTACTCACAGACTTGATTGGCTCATTCAATGATTACCGAGAACTCCTACCTAGAACTATGCACAGCCTCTGGAGAAGGCATTGCAGGACCACCTGTCTCAAATGCTCCCCACCATGACTTAGAAAGCTTACTATGTGACCAAGACCTGCTCACACACATGCCATGTGATGGGAAGATAAACACACACGTACTATTCCAGTCATGCCATGGCAAAGGAGCTACAGAATCTTGTTTTATCTTAATGGTCCCTTCCCTGGAGTCAACTTGACAAACTTTCAGTTATTTTTAGTAAAGTAGGTAAATGAGAATCAGGCCCTTTACAATGGTAGCAGGGAGTGTTGGAAGTAACAGTTTTTAAGAGGCATAAAGATATGAACAGACAGGACTTACGAATCTTCTTGCTTGAACACGATCTACCTTATCATAGGCATGGTGCAAAGAAAGGTTTATGCATGCTGTGTGTTTCTTTTCACCCAGAAGTCATGAAGGCAGCAGATTTTTCCAGCTGAGGCCATAGCCACATTAAACATAATAAATTTGAGAGATCTGGCACCAGAAAGTTTTTGTCTTCCAAGGCACTGACAATTTGGTAGGGCCCCTCCTATATGCTCTGTTCCAGCTGCCCCTGACTCCTGTCCCTGTCTAGAGCTTTCAAAATCAGCTCCAAAATGTGCCAGACAAATAACTTAATCCTAAAGATGCAAAGGCAAGTTCTCTAGAAATCATGGAACAATAAAAGACAATGAGAGACATCATGTGACAACCTCATCCCAACAAGAGAACTCCATATGTCCAAGCAGTTTTACTAGCCCTACAAAATTCACTTAGAGATGAGTCCAGTGAGCTATCTGAACTTCAAAGGTGTCAAAAGGTCTATTCTTAAAGATAGTCAACATGCAAAATAGCCACGAAACCAACATCCTGTGCCAGAAACCATGAGGTATGTGAGCAAGAGCATTTTATATAAGCAGGATAGATCCATGTTACAGAGAGACCAGCTCCATGGGATATACTTTCAGCGGAGCACAGCTGGCTCCATCATAGAGTGTATTAGTCAGTGCTTAGTTATGGCAGCATGGGGCCTGCCAGAGCTACACTGCTATCAGCACACCAATTTCCTCACCCAAAGCTGAGTCACATCTCTCCAAACAACGGGGCCAACCCTGGCCAGCCAAGCTACACCACTATGCTTTGCTGACAGGAAGATGGAATCATCAAGGGTTTATAAACCAAAGCACTACCACAGTTTACCAACTCAACGATAATAAACAAGCACCAAGCAGCCCTTACTAGGGTTGAGCTACTGCCCAACAAAACAGACATTTTCTAAGAAACCAGACTTTAACAGGAAGCCAAACGAAGCGCACAGATTTCTACCAGGGTTTAGAGACCACAGCCATCCCAGAAAAAAAACCCAAAACATCATGATGAACACAGTTTCTCAGTCATTTGTTATTCTCTAAATCCCAAATAAAGGATTTTTATATGAAACAGTGAGATGGGGATGAACAGTACTGCAGGACACCACCCAGGGAGAGAGATCTTAAAACCAGTCTAGCTTCCAGGTCTACACTTCCATTTCCTAGTTGCTGCTTTGTGCCATTCCTCAAAGTCATGACTGCAGTGTAACCTGGTACTGATGCTGCAGAAAAGGTACTTGGACTCATGCCCACCAAAGCACCACACGTTGCAAAATCAGTTTGAGAGTACTTAGCATGTAGACTGAATCCATGTGAAACTGGGTCAATAAAAGACAACTCCATGTAATTTTACCGAGGCCTTTTATCCAATTAAAGCCAGCTACAGCACAGCACTGTTTACTAAATGGCATTCAGCACAGTCTTGCTGCAGACACTCCTAGTAACTCTTACGAAAATCTCAAAAATCCTCAGACAAATGTATGATCACTGCCTTCCAGCAGAGGGTCAGTACAGAAATTGATAGCAGAGAGCTTTCTCAGAGCAAGACAGACAGTACAAGAGCACAAGAACCTCTGCACGGCATGGCTATGCAGACAAAGTACAATGTTCAAGCAGCACTGAACACGCAAGTCCTTTTTCAAAGGTGGTCTCAGAAAATGTCCAGGTGAAACACATCAACATATCAGCAGCAGCACCTCTTAACTCTAACCAACATCAGCAAGAACAAAGTCCTGTCCTTTGACAGGGCTGGGGCTCACCCTCATCACAGGAAGAGCTTGGAAACAAGAACAGCCATAGAGAGACTACTTTGTGTCAGAATATTTGTTCTCCAGTACCGGCACATGGGACTGTTACATGCCAGTAGTATCAGGAGGTGAAAAATCTAGAATACACCTTGATATCCAGAAGACAGAATCTCCTCCTTCAGGTGTCCAATCCCACTCAGAAAGCAGAGTTTCGTTCAGAAATTTTGCTATTGCTGCACTTTGGACCGCAGTGCATCAGCACCTGCAGGTCATAGCTTCTTGTTCTATCGTATAGGTTCTATACCTATATACCTTAACACCTAAACAAGTACTTCTTCCATTGCCAATACTTGTGTGTATTGCTAATTACTTTTGTGTTTAAATTCGTTTACTGGCAAATACAGATTTAAAACTCTACCAAATTCTTGCTGACAAAGAGCTGTAGTCCAATTTGTTACTGCTTTAGCATCAAGCTATAGGCTTATGGAGGTGTTTTGCACTCTTGACACCAGAATGAAGTTGGATGAGAAATTATATCCACTGGGATATTTTAGGAAGAGCAAAGTGATGAAATGTTTCCTCAGAGGCCAAGATTTGAGGGCTGCAACAGGTTGCAAAAGTATCTGAGCTTGCAGAACTCTGTTGCTTGGATCATACAAAGCAGTGGTCTACCACAAACATACATCATAAAGAACCTTGCAGTAGAGATATGAATTATGCTTAGAGAAGGAAAAGGATAACATTACCTGCCTTAATGTCATCCCTTTCCAATGTAAAAAAAAAAAAGTGGCTACCATTCTGTCACCTGTAATAAATGACATTATTAATAACTTCATTAACTGAAATTAATTAAATGGGACATAATAGTCATCTTTATAGGAAACATCTATGGCTTATTACTGCTGTAGCTGATAACACATAAAACCTCTTTATCAACTGGGCTGATCATGCTCCCCAACAGAAAGAGCTAACAGTGTACAAGTAGTAGCTATGGATTGAACAAGTTCTTAAAAAAAAACAATATCTGAAGTCAGAGTCTGCAAAAATTCATGGCCTGTACTATACTAACCCACCTCCATCTGCAACCATAATCAACATAGTCCTTATTTTTATCTTACACTTAAGCAAAGACCATTTCACTACAGTAAATTCTGAGAAACACCAACTCTGACTCCTCATACTGTTGCTCTCACAGCAGATAAGAAAGACTTTGTGCAAGGACATGCATATGAACTAGCAAAACAATCCACTTGCTTGTTTTTTCTGTCTAGACAATTCAAGACTCAGCTTGAGAACAGAAGGATTTTCCTCTTGCAGGCTGTCCAACCCTGCCTCCATCTTCACTGGGAGACTCCGAAGTCCATCCAGCTCAAAAGTCCAGAATGACCAGACTATCCCAGCCAATTTCATACTGGGAGGACAACTGCTTCTTGAAGCATGAGAGGGAAGGGCTGAAGCTACCAACCATGAGGTGCAAGCACAGACACTATCACAGCACAAAGCTGAAAGGACTAGAAATATGTGGTGCGGAAACATGAACTTTTCTTCTGCGTACAGTCCAGAAAGGAAGGGGACAATCTGCCAGCAGTGTAGGAGAACACAACTACCATCATGTCAGAGTCTCCACACACATCAGCCAAAGAACGTCCCTCAGAAAACAAATAGTAAGATTTTGAAAAAAGAGTTGCTAATTTGCTTTTAACACTGATGGCAACTCTTCTTCTCCCTAGTAAGCTGTTCCATTGTTCAAATAGGCCTCAATGACTATGAATTTTTTTCTTATTTCAAGGGTAATTGTGTTAAATCTCAGCTTCCAACTGGAAAATCTTATGACTGTAAACATGACCTAAACCCCTGATACCAGGTATCATCCATATATAAGCATTTGTATAGAAATGATTTATCTCCTAACCTCAGATTTTAACAAGCTGAGTAAATAATGTACCAAATACCTTATCCAGTTAAAAAAATCATGCACTTTCCAAGTCCTAGTTTATTTCTTTTGGTTCTAAACTGATCTCAGAACTGAATAAAATTATGCACAGTCTTTTCAATTTTGATCACGAGTAAGATCACATCCCTCCTTCAACCCCCTTTGTTGCAGATAGTTGGTTCAATAATGCAGTCACTAGTACTCTCCCAAATCAGTGTTTTCCAAAGAAAGCTTTCCATCTTAAGAGCACAGACTCAGTACTCTGCAATGAGCTGCATCAAACATATTTTTGTTGGATTTATCATCAGTCAACCAGGCATTTCTACTCGCTCTCTAACAGTAACCTTATCTTTCTCTTTCCTCCTCAAATAATTTTTTAACTGCAAACCTTACTGGCAAGATGTTAATAGTACTGCCTCCATGGGTTGATACAGATACTAAACAGGACAGCAGTGGAATTAGATCCCTGGGGAAACTGACACTAGATAGAGTCTTGATCACAGCTGTCTCCCAAGTAACTACTACCTTTTATTACTATCATTAAAGAGGTTTTTAATCACTCTAATGTGTGTTGTGCTTGAGATAAGTATTATTTTTCTTAAAAACTGCTCACTTGGACAAATGCAATTGGTCGAGCAATGTTTCGCTATATCAATATTGCTTTGTACAATCTTGTCAAAACAGACAAGACAGCATTTGTCTGGAAAGATGTATATTACAAAGCTCTGCTGAATAGATATTAACACATTTCTTCAGATTCTAAGGGGCTTTTTAAAAATGTTCCAAAATTAATTTTATCTTGGATGAACATACAGGTAGATAGTTCTTAGCTCTTTGGGTCATCCCTTTCAGGTTTTTTCAATAGTGAATCTTGGTAGGCAGTATTCCACCCTTCTGCAACTCCCCTAGCTTACAAGAATTGGCTAAACTGAGCATTAATGAATAATGGAGCTCCTTGCTTTGGCTATTATCTTTGGACATACCTTAACCAGATCTGCTGATTTTTAAATATTAGTGAGCACTGTCTCATCCTTCTCTCTTATTAATTATGCAGAAAACTAAATAAGGTAAAAATATTCCCTCTTAAATTCTAAACACAATCAGTTGTGGGGTTTTTTCACCCGTTTGATTTTTTGTTTGTTTTGCTGTTATTTGTGGGGTTTCCCCCCAAAACTACCTCCTGATTTTATACTGTACCCATACATAAACCTTTTATCTTTGCATGGAAAAAAATTGATGGGTTCTCTGAACTTAGGTCACCAGTATCTCCAGGACTAGCACATTTCCTTGTTCACCTGCTTCTTTGCTTAAGTTTGCACCTATATTCACTGCTATTTACTTCCTCCTCCTCACCTAATGTGCAGAATGCCTAGAGTTTTATTACCACAGTTTCAGTGACTGTGGAATCATACCTTTTTGGCCATCAGTATGATGCTGCTGAAAACTTTATGGCTTCCATTAATACTTCCCTTTTAAAGGTACCTTCCAGGGCAGTTATCCTGCCAATTGTTTAAACGCCAAGAAACAGACTCTTCTAAAGTTCCTTACAGTGCTGCCTGCTGCCATATTCTGTTTGCACAAAGCAAATACAGACAAATAACAATCACCGGCACCTAGGCAACGGTGGGACTTCAGGTCACCTATTAACTCTTCTTTATCTGCAAGAACAAGGTCAACTATTGATTTATTTCACAGTGGGTGCAGAACTGTGTGCATTAAAAAATGACCTACTCCTTCTAGAAGCTTTCTGGAAGTCTTTTCATTGGCCTCATGGAATGCCAAGTAAATATTACCTGTTTTAAGCAGGCCATATCATTTGCCTCCCTGTAAGATGCATATACACAAGGAAATGTTTTGTCCATTCCTAAGGATATCTCAAGGATCTTTTAGAAACAGATTATAGCTGAGACATGGTTGGAAACCAAATAATTTGAATTTGTTAAGAAATCCTTATGTTTGCAGCTCTGCCAAATGGTGCAGGTTTAGAAAGCATTATGTAATATGCATTTAATCACACATGGGACAACATGTCTCAAGTCCACCTCTACTAAAGTCTGGACAAAAGCATTAGATATTTTCTGTGCCCCAGGACTGGGCTGACCTCTCGCATGCTGTTCCATCCTTGAGGGGACTTCTTTACTCCCTCCCTACAATCACATTTATTTCTTCCTCCATGGCTTTACTGTCTACCCAATTCCTCTCTTTGTACAGTAGCTTGGGAAAATCACTCCAGGCAAGGATTTTGAGTCTCTCAGATATGACGTTGAGGAGATGTGACCTGACACACAGAAGGGAGAGGGAGAAGATGGGGGTTACAGGCTAGCCACAGCTGAAGACTCAGACAACCATGAGTCCCCTTCAGGAGAAAGGGTAGGTTTCAGTGAGTCGCCCAAAGGAAAGCATTCAGATCCTGAAAAAGAAATAGGAGCAAGCAGGATTCAGAAAGCGTGCTCTCCTGCTCGAGGCTATGAGCATGCTGCGAGAAGCAGCACTGAAAGAAAAAGGAAGATGTGTGAGAATCATTCATTATTTCCTTGGCAAAGCAGCAAAGTTCTCTATTACAGAAAAATGGCACAAGGGGTGTTTTGTGTCCCAGAAGATGAACACTCTTCTGGCAGGCAGAACTCTCAGCAACTACAGGGCCAGGTGAACTACCAAAAGGTTTTACAAGGAATGCATCATTTACCCAGTTAAAATCATATCACTGTGCTGGAACTTGAGATGATGTTTAGAGAAAAAAATAAACACCAGAGGAATACCAGAAACCAATTCATATAGCGTTATTCTCCATCCCTCCTATGCACAAAAAGGGTACCACATAGGCCCAAAAAAGGACAGGAAATCTTAAGGCAAATAATTAGGCTGCATTTTCTACAAGTCACTTCTTAGGACAGCAGTTCATTTAAATTGCCAGTCTGCAAAGAGTCACCAGGACAAGGATGTTCTTGTCATTTCCATCTCATCCATGTCTCAAACACCGGGAGCACATGGCAGAAAAGCATCAAGGTGAACAAGTGTGAAAAGGGCTAGTTGTCAAATAAGCACCAGTCCCAGGAGAAGGGACAGCAATGGGGAACAATTTATGTAAGTGATGCAGCTCCCAGGAGAGCGGAGCAGCCATAGCACAGAGCAGGACGTGATAAATACAGATTGTAGCAGGTGGTCCAAGAACTGGCTGTGATTTCAGCAACCATTTGTCCAAACCGGACGGAACTGCCTACTGCACAGCCCTGCAACAGCAAAAAGCAAGCTAAAAAACCCACAAAAGCAGAGCAGAAGATTCAGAAATCACAGATTGCAAGGAGATGAGTTTAAATCTGAAAACATTTCCACAGACATCCAGAGTATATCAATAATCTAAGGTATGAACAACATGGAAGCAAACCCAGGCCTCTTGCAACAGAATCACATATCCATAGTTTCGGCTGGGAATTAACACTAGAGGTCATTTAGTACATCCCCTGCTCACAGCAGGTCTAATGAGATTTTGTTGGCCAGGCTGTGTCCAGTCAAGTCAGATACCTTCAAGGATGGAGGTTCAACAACCCATCTGGGCAATGTGTTCCACTATTTAAGCATCCTCACCATAAAACCAAAACTTTCCTGATATCTAATTGATAAATCAAAGGCAGAGAGGCCCTGCATAGAGACCTAGACAAATTAGAGGGCTGGGCAATCACCAACCATACGAAGTTTAACAAAGACAAGTGCCAGATTCTGCACCTGGGACAGGACAACCCTGGATGTATGGACAGACTGGAGAATGAGATGCTGAAGAGCTGTGCTGCAGAAAGGGACCAGGGGGCCTGGTAGACAGAAACTTGAGTATGATGGAAGGCCTGAAATTCACTCTTGTTGAGTATATTAACATTTCCCTCAGCCCATTTCTCCAGCGTGGCCAGGTCCCTCTGAACAGCAGCCTTGCCTTTCTGCATTTCGACCACTGTTTTGTTCCTTTTGTACCGTCCAAGCTACAAATAGATAAGCCCAATTCTTCTCTCATTTACAGCATTGAAGTCCATCAATCAGACACATTTACAATGCTGCAACACTACTCTGCATGCGAGAGAGTGCCTCTCTGCATGTATACACTCACACAGATGGCTCAGGAGATGCAACAACTAAAACAGAAATACTGCAGAATTTGGAGGAGCAGCTGGCTCTAAGTGAGGACCAAAGTATACACTCAAAGCCTAAGGTGACAAGAGAAACCTTAGCTTTTCGCTTTCCTGATTTGGCTTCTTTGGACTGCACCTTAAAAAGGCAGCAGCTGTTAACTTCATAAATAATAACAGTAAATATTTCTGAAGACTTTAAAACATGCCATCAACCAAGGATCATATTACAATTATATCAGCAAATCAAATATTCCTGATGATGATATGATGATGACATACAGATAACTTCACCTGAAGGCTAGGTCATGAGGCATCTATCTCGTTTAACTATGTTTACATGGAATGAGTCACCACATGTACTCACATAAACTCTTCCTCAAAGAGCTTATAAATCAAGAATCATGAATAGCATCGAAGGATTAGGGAAGAAAAACTATTTGGTCAAAAGAAACAGAAGGTGTATCATACACCATGTAAAATACCATCTGACTTGCACCAGTTTTTCCACAAGCAGTTGCTGGTTGGCAAATTGTTTGCAGCCACTTTTCATCACAGACATGGATCATGGGGAAAGAAATACTTCAACATGTTTCTATGAAAAACAGTGCCTTGCATATTAAGTCAGTGTTTAATCCTTTTCTCAGAAATAAGATGAAGTTTCATTTTGTTTCATTTTTTTTTTCCCAAACCCATTGTTAGATTACAGTGAACATTGTTGCTCAGAGAAGTTGTGGGTTGCCCCAAGCAGTTGTGCACAGCCAGGCTGGATGGAGCTCTATGCACACCTAATGAAAGGTGTATCAGCCCATGGCAGGGGTGTTTGAACCGGATGATCTTTAAGGTCCCTTCCAAACCAAACCATTTTATGATTCTATGAACATCTTAACAGGAAGAACAATGTTATAGTTCTCATGTGTATTTACCAGCTGAGTTAAACACTACCAATTGTCCTAATCCTGCAAATATATTACAGTGTGCTGACTAAACTGAGGGGGAAGGGCTTTTCATTCACACAAATACACAGCACCAGGTGTCCCACCTGTGGAAAACAAGAATCTGACATGCCTGGAAAGGTGCTCACAACTTACCCCAAACATCTGCCGAAGGTCAGGATCTCGAAAGCGGAAGGGAATGTTAGACACATGAAGTCGTTTTGGAGTGGATTTGCTCTCAGTATTCTCACTGCTCTGTGTCTGTGATTGCTGTCCATCTGTCTGTGCCCCTCCTTCTGTCTGCTGAAATCAGAAAAGACAAAAGTGTGCACCTGAGTAGAAACCACACAAATTCCTTTCATGAACCTTGTCTACCCTTTTCTAAGCATTAGCACTGCACTTGCAATTGAGCTATCTAGCACTTGACAATTATTTTGATAAAGCCAGTAGCACTTAACAATTGATCTGTTGTTCTTCCCCTCCCTTTCCATGAGTAAACAGTAATGAGATCTCAGCCTCCCTCCCCTCCTATCACCTTCCAGCTTAGTAGATTTGTCTTTGGTTTTCTTAAATCACTTCTCTCTTTTAGCCCGTTCTTCCCCACTTCAGCTGCCACCATATGAAAGCTCTAATGAAGAGGCGGATCTTTCATATCCTGGAGCTGGGAGGTAGTACCGCCACTCTAATCTCATGTGGCAGGATGTTCATGCAATCATCAAAATCCCACAGCTGAAGTGGCAGCTCTTCACCAGGCCAATACCAGAAGTGCATCCCGAGGCAAAACAGCATCTGCTCTGTCAAGCTCCCTTCAGAGAAACATTACCCCAAAAGAAGATCTACAATTAAATGGTAAAATCCATATAGGAGCAGCTTATGGATGTCTCTGATTAACTTTTTGCATACATTTAAGTGAGCCCAGGAACAGGAAACAGTCATCACCACCACAAGATTTAGAAAAACTCTAAACTGCTGCTTTTTGTTACCAATTCCACAGCTAAGAAAGGCAATTTGTTCCACTGTTCTCAAGCACTGACTGGCATGGCAAAGAGAGGTCAAGGGGTGCACCAGGGGTATTTGTTCACAGAAAAAAGTACAAGAAGGAGGCAAAGGAATAAGGGAGATCTGTGTGCCAGAGGAGAGACCTAATGCCTGCACAGAGATTACCGGCAGGAGAAAAGTAAGGAATAGAACCTCAGCCGCTTGTGTGGGCTTAGACTGAAAAGTGCTAAAATTTGAGCACAGCACTAAATATAAAGGCAAGGCCCCTTTGCAAAATGGCTTGATGAGAAAATGGCATTTTTCACACTTTAGTCAAAAATGACCTCAAAACCTCAGAACCACAGAACAAAGCAGACTACAATTTGGTTGGTTTTATTGCTCTTGTCCCTTGCCAAGCGCATTCACTGACAGGCCAAGGTATTCAAAGAGCGCCCACGCACTCACTCTGTCTCCTGCTGCCTGCCTCAGACTCCTAGGAGTCAAGCTTTGACTACCCGTGTGATGCGCTTTGAAGTGTCATTTCAATTCTTTAGATGCTAACCTGACTTCCTCCTTAACCCATCAAGTAAAAAGATGTCCTATAATAAGGTAAGGACTGTAATTGCTACAGTCAGTCTTCTTAAGGCACTGTCAAGAAAACATGTGGGCCTTAAAGATGTAAGAGGAGGGGAGAGGTTTTTGCTGGCTTGGGTCCTTTTTTCCCCTGTTTTAAATATGCAATTTGTGTACCAAAGATGAAAGAAGTCTCAGGGGAGTTGCCCACACCAATTCCACAACCACTGACTGGACTTGCTAGACTGCTCTGCACACCCTTCAATATACAACACTTCATAAACATTTGGAAACATCTCTTCACAGATAAACTAATTTAGCAACACTAAGAAAGAATCTTCTCCCCAGAAACACCACTTACACATATGACCTTGAACTTGCATATTGGTTACAAAGTGTATATACAGAGACAAGAGCAAGCAAACAAGCGCTGGGGTCTTGCCATGCTGAGCAGAGCAGTGGCAGCTTTCCATTTCATTTCAGTAGAGCTGAGCATGCAGCACACATGTTTGATCTGGTTAATATAAATCAACCTATGATAGAAAGAATAACAATACTGCCCTGACAAGTATGTCTACTTCCCATAGCTGTGCAAGTCTCAGGAGAAGCCTTGTAGAATGAAGCATTTTCGTTTGTCTAAGACACATCCACACCCCCAAGCATGAAATTTTCGAGAATAACTTCAGAAACTTCCATTTGATCTTATCCAAAAGCTGTCCCCTGCATGTTCCCCCTCTCCTCCTTCCCTCACCTCTATGACAAAAAGGCTCTCCCAATTTACAGAGAGTACACCCTAGGGGAACAATCAATGCAGCTGGCTTGCAATTAAATCACACCACGCTACTTAGTGGTTTTATTTTTATGACTCCATCAGAGTCCTCTGCTCCTCAGGGCAAATCTGTCCAAGAAGGACAAAACACAGGAGTAGCTTATCTATCACCCCTGCAAGTGAGTACTCCAAAGTAACTCCCAAAAATCACCAATACTCCCTGCTAAAAGGGACAGCTACATTAAAATACAGGTTGCACAGGACTGGATCTGCTGTTTCCACAGGGAAGGAAGTCAGGATGTTGTTTGCACTCCTCTCCCATCCACTGCTCCCAGGCAGAGGGCAAAACTCCTTTCTTACCAAGGGTGCAATGTATCGTGTACAGTGGCCTGCTCAAAAGCACTCACAGCTGTTCCTGCATGTGGCAAAAAAGTGCTGACACACAGGAGTCATTCTGCAGCACGTGAGATGTGTACAGTAAGACAAATGCTTCAAAGAGAAGAAAAGATAGAAGGAAAAAGGGATGTTGGTTCACTCTTACCTTTCTAACTGCACTGAGAGACTCCAAACGCTTTTCATGCTTTCGCATAGCCTGATTTTTCAGAAGTAGTTTAACATTAAATACTTGCTTCTGCATGCTGTAGCTCCCTCATCTCTATCATCCAAGGCCCTAAGGTAAGATTTGAACTTTCCACCACTGCAGCATTAGCTCAATACATTTGTCCACTGCCACACATTCAGCTACAACATAAATGAAAAAAAACAGTCTCTTCAGATCTTTTTTTTTTTTCTTTTACAGTTATTCCTTGCCTTAATTCATTAGGAAGGAGATGAAAGGAAGGGCCTGAAGCCTGTTCTCAGGCAGCACATAACAGAGACTGGCAGCAGTGCTACCCTCACCAAGTTAGATGATGAAAGCCCTCATTTCACCAAGTGCCCACTCCCCACCTTCACTCCTTCCCCACAAGGCTTTCAGTCTCCTGGCCTCGTGTCAGCACTTCCCAGAGAAGAGAGAGACCTCTCCCTTCTCTAGAGAGTCAGCTCGGAAGGACACTAATACACATTCCCTAGGTCCCAGTGCCTGTCATCAGGCAACACAGACATGCTGCAGCAAAGGTCTCACATTTAGGAACAGCACTGGACTCACTGCAGCTCCTCAGCATAGCCTGTGTAACATACACTGATGCAGGTGAAAATGCCATTCATGCCTGCACACACAAGCTTTGAGCTCTGCTCAAGGTCACTGAGAAACACATCAGAGCTCAGGACAGCAAAGCATGTGTTCCACTTTTAACTCCTTGCTGCCTGTGTCCCCCTGTCAGCTCCTCCCTTACACCTGCCAGCAGCAAGGAAATCCTAAACAAGAAGAGGCAGCTGCAAAGAGAAGCACAGATGATGCTTGTGCACATACACAGGTAAAAGGGGAGGAGGACACCTGGCTACACGAGGGTGTTCCTGTTCCAAAAGGTTTGGGGGCAGCTCTACAACCATCCTAACGCAGGTGATGAACAATCAGTTGCTGAGGATTTCCCCTCAGCAGCAGGGAGGCAGGGGCTCCAGCACCACCTGAGCTCCAAACAGATCTCCATCTGAATGGCTAGACAGGGGGATGCCTCCCCAGCAAGCCAGACAAGCACCAGTGCAACAGACCAACACAGAGATCATGAATACCCAGCACATTCTGTTTCTATCTCCCACTGGCTTCTAGAACGGGAACCACTTCAGATCCAAGTTACAGGCAAACAAAAACCAATCCCCCATTCTCTCCCTCAGGAAGCAGGCGGCCCAAAATGTTGTGAATCATAATGAGGAGGTTAAGAGCCATAAATCACTGCAAAGAAAATATTTACAAAATACAAACTGTAACTAATAACTATATTTAAAAGGAGATTTGGGTGGCTTACAAAATCTAGGAGACAGACTGTGCTCACTCCACTGCTCCTCGATCAGTCTTGAATCCAAAAAAAGCCTAAACCAAACACCCAACCTTGTTTGGACCTAGAGCTTGAAGAACTATGGCGACAAGAACCAAAAGCTATGACTGGGAGAAGGCAATCTTCCCACCATGAAACACCACAGATAATGTGGGAAATCTCTGCAACCTCAAGTGAAGAACCCACTGCGCAGGTTTGGTGGAAAAACAAGCGAAGAATTAGGCGCTAGACACAAAACCCATCTCCTGCCCCACCACACTCTGCTAAAGTAGGACTGAGGTCCCACACAGGCAAAAGCAAATGCCACAGGAACTTCAGCTGCTTAAACACTTGTGCAGCAGACAGAAGACCTTAGGGCTAATTATCACCTTTCAACAGCAGTAAATATAATTTTACAATTATATCCATGTACTTGGTTTTTCAGAAATGTCAGCAGTATTATATTTTTTTTTAAATGGGGGCTACTTAGAGGCACAATTATTATCCAAATATTCTGTATGCTAAAAAAACCAGACCAAAACATTCTAAGAACATACCAATTAACTTCTACAAGGCTTTTTACTATTTTCCATATAGTCAGGTGAGTTTAGGGTATATTATCTCTGATACATATTTTTTTTTGTTACCTATTTTCAGACATACTGAAGCTTAAGTAATTTTATTCACTTTCCTCATTAAAGACATACCTCATAGAACACAAATCTAAGATAGGAAAGCACATCGGAAACTTTGCTACCCATGCTGTTTAAGACCTCTGATGTGTCCAATAGTATTTTCAACCAAAAGATGGGTATTTCTAGCTGGATTCTTTAGTGCTTTTTTCTTTTCCCTTAAAATGAAGTGGTCAAATGGAGCCCCTCGAAAGGCCTGCTCTGCTGGTCACACTGTCAGACCTTTTGTGAGCAGTTCCAGCCCATTCCTCACAAAACAGGGATGCCCTGAAAAGGTGAAGGAGACAGCTAAATTTCCCAAGCTACTGGTCACTCCCAGACCGCTCCATTGACAGTGGCAGAAGAAGTGCCACACAGTGACAGACTTAAGATCCATCCAATCCATTATCTTCTTTCTAACAGCAGCCAAATATGTGGCATCTGTGGAAGGATGTAAGAACGAGGCAAATGCTCAGTGGCTCTTCTCCAGCAAACTAAGCCAGCTGATGTCTCAACTTGCAAAGTACCCCATGCACAAGAGCTGCAATGCTAATTTCTTCATTATATGGAAAAAAGTAAGTAGTAAATCCTGCCTTTTTTTTTTTTTTTCATACATGGCACCTGATTATTTCCCACGTGCATCCTAGTAAGTGAAAATGGGAAAGCTCCATATTTTAGTTGCCTTACCAATGAGTATTCTGTGTACTTGTCATATATCTTATTCCTGACAGCTCTTTCTGTAAGTGAAGATTTCATTTCTTTGCATAAAGAACCTGCTACATCCCTTTCATCACCACTTTTATCCTTCCCTGTACTTCTGCTAGATCTGCTATAACCTTCGAGAGATATGCAGAAGTACCACAGCTATATACTCTAACGTAACGATGCTTGCTGATTTATTTCCCATTTCTCATTTTAAAATCTGCCTCACTAGACACAAGTCTGCAAGTGCTGACAATCTACCTCATATACAAAGCAAACTCCTGATGGTAAATGTCAGGGTTTGCAACCTCAAGACAGCAATTTCTAAGCTAAGTTGGCCAAACAATCAGGAGCAAACTACGTATTTGAAGCTAGTCCTTCCTCATGTCTACCTGCTCAGCAGTATCAGAAAATAACTGAGGATATTCATTAAACATATTCTTCACCTGAAATATCTCACATGAGCAATTGCTTTAATTACTAAAGGGATGAAAAGTAATTACAGAGCAAAATTCTGCAAATTCAGTCTAGGCAAGAAATACCCAAGGGGAAGTCATCATTATAACATCATCCATGTGTTGCAAAAGTCAGCTGAGGAATCCTTGGTGCCGTTTGGCTCTCTTGTTCCTAAGCTCTTGCTAGATGAACAAGGCACAGCTAGATGACCAAGCACTTTCCGTGTCTTACTTCTGAACATGACACATATGGGCCCCCCACCACAAATGTGTCTCCTTTGAGATTGTGAAAGTCAATATCCCTTTACGGTACAGCAGATGAGTTAAATATGTTTCAGTAGAGCACATCAAGAAGCAGAGACACGATGCTCTGTAATTAAATAACGCTTTATACTGGTTCATGACAACCTAACACCAAGGCGACAGCACCTGCCATTTTCATGCGAAGTAATTTACATAAACTTATTCCTCTACTTCTATACCTCCAGCTGCATTCCATAATTTATATAGACATACAAATTCTTCCCTCTGACATTAACAAGAGAAACAAGTTGAATAATCAGCTTGCAGTATTAAGTGCATTGCATTTACTATCAAGCAAGCTTTTTTAGTTCAGCAGATGATTAATCTTCCCTCTGTAGGTAGAGTACCAAGAGATGCAGGGAGCTGACAATTGCTCTCGGCTTCTGGCCATGCTCTCCGCACGCTTACCTTGCAACAACAGCATTTGCTGGATCCCTCCAAGAGCTGTTCTAATTCATTAACCCAGCAAAAGAATTGGACAGCTTTCTGCCAGGTCAGTGAATTAAAGTGGCTCACATAAGGAATGCCAGAGACAGTAAATAGGAGTGGGAGTTTGCGCTTGGAGCCAGATCTCTCCTTTCTGACAGCAGTGAATCTCTTAGATCAGCTCAGCTGCCAGAGGTACTGCAACCTAATTAGCATCTCCCCTTGCAGCCAACTGTGCTGGGTGTTTCCATTAGGGATAAGAGCACTAAGGTAAACCAAGAAGAGGGAAGAACCCAGGCAACCCAGCACCATAAGCAAAATGCTGAGCATCAACTGTTTAAGAGAAGGGCTGCAACAGGCAGACCAAGTAGGCCAAATATGGTCCTGTACCTCAGCCTATTTTTAATCCAGGTCTTTCAGCTGTGCTTTGGGACAGTATCAAGAGAAAGGACAGATTGGACATGAAGACCGAGAGGTCTTCTTGCCACATACCAGGCAAGAAACAAAGCCCCACAGATGAGACTTGATCCTAAAATAGAGATTCCAAAATATGAAGCTGTTTGTATTACACCAACTACTGTGCCAATTTCTTTCCCTGCCCAATCCCAAGACCTCTGAATGCCTTCCACTACATTCAGAGCTCCATAACCAAGCTTATCCTTAGCTGGTGACACCAACCAGTCATTCCCCTTTGCTCAGGGTTTTAGACTGTAGGAAGGCACGGACTTTGACTCTCAAAGTTTATTTTACATAAGTTCACTGCTGATCTTTGACCTGAGGCTCCCAGAGCACTGTCAATTAACTCGGACACCACCACTAATCTCCAATTATTCTAGTTCACCTGCCCACCAGAACTAGCCAAGTTTCTATGAAAAGGTGCTCCCACCGTGTGTGTTAAGGACCCTGCTACAGACCACATTACATGGCTGTGTACCATCTTACCAACGAAATCAAGCCAACTTTTCATGAGGGACCTTTAAGCCGCCCCATGTCCTTTGTTACTTTTGCAATTATCCTAGAGGCTATCAGCCTGAAAAATCAGGAAAGCCCCACCATCTGACCACACCTTTTGCTATTTCCCTCTGTCCTGCCACCAGGACCAATCACAGGCCTTGTTCTAAAAACAAGAAGGGAACTTATCTGTCCGGCTGAAGGAATTTCTGAATCAACCCACAGGAGCACAGGCTTCAAGTCAGCAGCTAAAAAATCCACTGGGTGTTGAGTCTGGGGTATCGCCTTCACGCATGTGACGGCAGCTGTGCTTGTCAGTCACAATAATGGGGGGGAAGGCTCATACCTCACCCGTGGTGACTTTTTGCTCTATTAAAGTTAGCCCTGTTGTTTGAGCAAGATGACAAAATGGTTAAAGAAGATGCCTTAAAGCATAACAGTCTACTACTCCACATGGACTGAACATGTGTGTCAAACAAGTAATAGCCAGCACATGGGATGGACAAGATGCCTGACATGAGCTGTAGATGTTTAAGATGAAATAACCAACCTGTTCTGCTGTATTTTAATAGCATGCTTTAACTGGAATAACTACTGAGCCTTCTTGCTTCCCGTAAGTCCTACATCATTAATCAGCATACTGAGGAGGAGAAAAGTTACAAGGAATTACATCCTAAGGCAGCCCACAGAATCAAAGTAACTTCATAGAGAAGGAGACCTAGACAGAAAGATAAAGGGACCTGGAAGATCCAGGATGCAGCACAAGTAAAAGTCTGGCATGCAAAAAGCCCCTGGTTGAGGCACTTTTCCCCCTGCTCCCACTGATCTCTTCACGTGCCACCATCTGGAATCCTCTGGGTTTGATCAGTCCCAGCCACAGCAGCCATAGCAATGCCCTTGTGTGTGCCCTTACCCATTCCCAGCCAGCTATGGCCACAAGCCTGACACTGCATACTCAGTTTGCACGTCTTTAACCACATCAAACAGCCACTCCAGACGTGCACACCTGTTTTCAACTGTCAGTACAAGCACTCTGTATTATTCAGCCTGTTTCTTGGATAACCCTCTGCCAGTCAGGCTCCCTCCACAGACTCCTGGCAACACCACTGCCTGCCAGCAGTCTCCCAGCAACACTCCCTCCCGCACAGATGGGCTCCCAGTCCCTCCTCTCAGGCTAGCCACAAGCTCTGGGCTCCTTGGAGCCAGCATTGGTTGATGAAACACAGAGCTCAGCCCTGCAGAACCACAGAGATGGCTCCTAATATGGAAGAGGAGCAGGAAGGCTGGCAAGAGCTTACATGCAAGGTCAAGGCTCACATCATTTCCATTAAAAAGAAATGCTCTTAAGCTCTGGACAAGGATGAGAACAGCAAGAACACATGGGGAAAACTACTGCCCTGTTTTCAGCTTCCTCATCCAACTGGCATTGCCTGAGATAGTTGTTTGCTGGAGACAAGCAACTCAAATCTTACATGTTGGAACAATATCGGACAATCTGGTGCTAAAACGATGACTTGCATTTCTGCACACTGCACCAGCTCTAAGTTTTATTTCCCGCCTGGTCTCTTCTTATCTACTTTTTTTTTTCCTGCCAAGCAAGGCACCCTAAGCTCCTTTTACACAGTACCAATGTGCCTTACAGAGTTCGTACTTTTCTTCAAGATGCCGAAGTTATGGCATTCTCAGGAAGAAATCAAAGATATCTTATCAAAGTAATGACCAATGGCGCCAACCGTGCAGCCACCGCCCACTGCAGAAGGAGCAGAGGCACACACCAGGAACCATGAACACTTGAGCTGGCACTATCAGTTCTTCCAACTGTTGGCACTGAATTCATTCAGTACTTACCAGGGGAAAAAAATAATCTCTACAAGCCAAACACCAACTACAAGTAAAACTGAAAGCATTAACAGATTAAATCCGCCCCTGAGCGCCAAAGGCTCTCACCATAAGGCTCTTTATTAGGAAGTTAAGTCTTAACAAGTGGCTTAAGGGGTGGATAAAGCTTTTCCTGGGATAATCTGCCAGCATGTTGCCCAGTGCCAGTTCCAGGCCATGGAAAGAAGAAAGAAAATATATAAAATTACTAAAATCTTGGTTTGGCAAATGGATGACCAGTAGCTGAGAGCTCATCTCCTATCCTCGCTCCCTGATGCTCCCTGCTCTCTTCAGAAAGTCAAAGAAAAGTAATTTTCTACTCTGTTAGTCTCCTGAAAACAAAACCACATTGGGATTACACCTAAAATGCATGTGCTCACCCTAATTCTTTGTACTGTCAACCCTCTAGAATTTGCCTCCATCACATCTATTTGAACCATTCCCCAATTAACACAAAGTAATTAACACTTGTGTAAGAGACTGTCTGTGGACAATGCCACCGTGGTAAAACCACCATGATCATGATTTCAAGTACTACTGTTCTCTGCAGGCACCAATTTACAAGCGGACCATGCAAAAGGGGAAACCCAGTAATGGAAGGTCAGAAGCCATGTTTTGTTTATAATTCTCTCCTTTCAAGTCTACTGCTGGTTTGCTGCACACTTGAGAAAAAGCAATCTAATCAGTGGCTCCCTTTCCCCAAAGCATCATGCCGTTCTGGCTGGGTACCCTTGTGCACTTACTGCAAGAGATCCGTTCTGCGTGCTGGCCGTGTTCGTGCTCTGCTCTCCATGCGGCTGCGTGCTTCCGTAGAGTGTCAGATTGTGCTCGCTGGTCTGGCCTGCATAGTCCTGAGTGTGTGGCACCCCATACTCTGTGGGAATCCCATTCTGTGGGGGTGGCGGAAATGGGATTGTGGTGAATGGCTGCACCATTGCATCAGGAGTTGCTGCTGGCTCCTGGTTACCCTTAAGAAAGGAAAAAGGAGAAAACAGCTTCATACTACAGAAGATAGATCAAAACATCAGCCTGAGAAACACACCTTCATGTGAATACCCCACCCACCGTCACCATAGTATTCCACAGTCTTCTATTATCTCTCCTATCAAAAAGCCCATGCCTTGCTCCTCTGAGCCATGACACTGTTTTCTTAATCTTTTCAGGACAATTTTCTTGCTACTGGGTGGTATATAGCGAACAAATTACGGGGTTTTCAGATTGCATACCCCTGTGTTCTCACACAAAGCTTTACACACAGTAAGGTGTTATTTCATAAGAGGGAAGAGGCACTCAAACACTGGAACAGAGAAGGAAACACAGAAAAACAGGGTTTCTCAGCATCCCTAGAAGTACCATAACTGGGTTCATCTCCCCCAGCCTGACCCTCATTACTCACAAGCAAGCACATCGTGTGTGGTTCAGAGCACACCTCTCTGTTATGTTACAGTGATAAAAAGTACAGTTTTTAAAATCCATCTGTGCAGAAGCCCCCTCCTTTTGCCCTGGCAGCACTGCGTACAGAGCACAGGTGCTCAGGTATCTGTTGCTGGAATATCCCATTTGCTTTTTGCTGGCCATGCAGGAGACACCAAAGAGCTGTACGGAAACAAGCTGAGATCACAAGCCAGCAGCACAGTCCCTCTTTCCCAATCCTGAGCATCTCTACAACCACACAAGGCATTAACTACCCACTTCTCCCTCAGCTTAGGGTATCCCACAGAGACCTCTTGCATACTGGACTTTTTAGAAGCTTTTAGCACTGTCTTAGATGTAGCTAACATCAATCAGACGACTCAGAAGCAGAGAGCTGACCATGCAAAAGATATTGCCCAGAAGACAATAAAAATGCTACAACACCATGTCAGAAAACCACAAGAAGGAAACAAAAAAGCATGCAGCCCTGCAGCCTCTGCAGGGATCTCACCAAGGGGGGAGCTGCATTCAGACACCCGGGGTGAAGGAGAACAGCCTTGACATTGAAGCCCAACCCTGGGAAGCCCAGGCTGCTGCACCGCTCCTACTGCTTTCACCGCCGCAGCAGAAAAAAAATCCACAGAAAAGATTTATGATAGGAGGGCTGTTTGATTTACGTGCGTGTCAACGGACTAATCCTGACTTTAAATTTTGGCTGCTGTTCCAGCCTTGGGTCCTCCCCCACAAAGCCTGAAGGTGCTCGAGGCTATTCTGACACCAGCATGCTTAAATCAATGGAGTAAAAGCAAAACAGACCTTATCCCGTGGATAGGAAAGGCGGAGTGGGAATTACCAAGCAGCCTTTCAGCAGAGAGCATGCAGGGGCTGACGGACCTCCAAGGAAGCCGGACAAACCTTTCAGTCCCTTTATCAGCCTACCTGCAGCTTTCCCTTCCGGGCAGAGGAAACAATGATAAACGCAGTGCACCTCCAGCCAGCACCGGGTCATTCAGACACTGGCTGAATCCCAAATTTGCTCTGACATTAGTCTATCTGGTCTGCCTCCCCTGGGGGCCACGTGGCCACGCGCTCCCGCAGCTGGGGAGAAGGAGAGGGAAGGGCATTCAATACCACTTAGCAGAGCTGAGCTGCAGCCTTGGCCCGTGCTGAAGAACGGACGGTTTCAAGTCCAGCCTTGCTGCCTGCAGGAACACGAACTCCGCAGCCTCATCTGAGAACGAAAAATTCAGGCGAGCATGCCAGCCGTGGCCAGTGCTCAGCTCCTTGCACGCACTCCCCCCCAAGCAGTTGCAGCCCTGCGTCGCGTGCTGGCAGCTCTGCGGAGGGTTTTTCACGCACCAAGCACATTTTCTGAAAGCAGGACAGGATTTTTGTTTCCCCCTAAAAAAAAAGGAGGGCAGATCCACCAGTCCTCCAGTTCTGCTCATTCCTTTGCTATTCTCTCTCAGCTTCAGAGCAAGCCACTTCTGACTCGACCTAACCCATCATCAAGATCTGCAGAGCGAGTTCTAAAGCAGGAGGCAGAACGATGGACAGGCAGAACGACGGCCATCCCACTGCAAACCAGGTATCAGCAATCCTATTGCTCACCTACTCAGACTGTTTATTCCCTGACATGACAGCTCCATTCTGTCCACATACTGCATCCTTTCCAAGCTCTTCTGTTTACAGTATTTTGTTGTATTTGATGATCTGAGTTCTTCCATACAGATCACATTGTCTGCCCCTTTCTTACGTTTCAAATAGGAGCTAAATAGGAAACTGACTTTCTCTTCAATTAAATCATTTTTCCACAAGAAAAATGGAGGAGCAGAAACTATTTCCAGCCTTCTCAGGACAAGCCAATTTCCAAGCCAGCAGCATCCTAGGTCAGAGGAAGAGGATGCTGATTAGCCCCAAACAAAACCTATTCTGCCATTGTCTCAACAGTGCAGGGCTGCTCCCCAAAGGACATAGTCCAGCATTCTGTTCAACCTCACTCTTGGACTGCTTAAAATGCCAGCCCATTAACCTTATATAATCTTATGGTCAATGTTTTTACCCCTCAGTTAATACTGTTCCTTCCAGTTTAAATGCATTTCAACCTTTTAAGTATTTTCTCTCCCTTCTTCAATTATCTACAAACGTTTGAAGGATGAGAAATGCTTACTCTCTCCTCTGTTGCTTGTGGCATTTTGATAATACATATTTATTTTGAGTTTAATCACACCTCTCAAGCCAAAATATCCTGGCAACTTTATTTATTACTTCTCTGTGACCTTCATAAGATTTTTCAAAGAAGGATTTCTGGTGCAGAATAAAATGTTTTTAATACCATTGTCATTCCCTCACTCTTCAAATCACACTAACATGCAAAAATCATATCTTTTATTACAAATGCATCCTTCATTTAATGCCTCAGGTTATCTGGAGATCTACCATTATTATATTTGTCCAGGTTTCATCATCCCATGGAGTATCTGTATCTCAAATTATTTTTCTCCTGATATGATTATGGACATATTTCCCGTCTGATTTTTTTTTGTAATTTTAATTTCCTTTGATGCTTTAGAATTACTTTTTTCCCTGTTTCCACTAGCGTCTACAGAAAAGGACTCCTGATGAGATCTCTGCAGGTTTCACAGCATACTGATATCCTCGAAACCCAGAGGAGAGTCTACCTCTTCTGTTGTTGTACCAAATTTCAACATCTACACAACACTTCATATTTTCAAGAGCTAACACAGAACACACACACATACACACAAAAATCCCATTAATCTTCAAACATAGAACCTGAACTCCTTTCCCTACTTCTAAACCACCAGGTAAAATTCTGCAGTCAGGGGTGCTGCTTCTCATACTTCTCAGGAAGTACAGAGAGCATGAAGAAACCCTTAAATTTCCAGGTAAGGGAAAGTATTTTGTCTATCCAATCTTGACATACCTTACTACATTGCCAGTCCTGCCCGTTTTAGCTCATCAAGATGTCTTAAAAATTTACTCAAGTGCAACAAGAAACCCAGATAGGCATATCCAAGAGCAGTCACCATCCCCAAACTTACACAAGGATGCTATGACAGGAGTAGGAAAATCTGGGTGCAGCTCTCCACAAAAACTACTGCCATCTTAAACTTCTGTGATGGTATGAAATAAATTTTCATCAATGTTCAGGAGCAGACAGACACCCCTCTTGGCCACTGTGCATCAGGCTAGCAGTCTCCAGGAGGTGAGGGACATTTGGCTGGAGGAATAATTTTGGCAGTTCCAGATTAACCTATTAGCTCTGCCAGTTTGTGCTGCCATGCACCAACCATGATAGCTGCCATCCCAAATTCAAACTGGGAAAGGCTTTTCAGTGCCAAGTGGAACAGTGTAACACACACTCCTTAAAAAGAAAAACAAAAAAACAAACACCCCCACACCCAACCAAACAACCAAACCAAAAAAACCCCCAAACAAAACAAAATTTAAAAAACCCAACCAAAAAACCCCAAAATAAAACAAAAAAATTTCAGTACAATATTCAGTACAATATATGTTAACCTATAGCTCAAAGAAAAGCAGTAATTCCTGTGTTTTCTATTCTTTCCGTTGTTCTGTTCCCACAGAAATCAATCATTCACATCAGGTAGGAATTCAAAGCAGCTGCCCCCTTGCAAAATGTTGGCATCTGATTCATGAGCACCCAAGCCCTCAGGGCACAAGAAGGATATGGTTACCCATCTGGGCTCTGCTTTCAGGCCCCTACTCTCAGCCCTACAAAGATCCTGTCATGTCCTTGCAGGTGCCAACTTTCTTCCTTAACTCAGGGGTTTGCCTATGCAGCTCAGTACAAAACCATCCCACATTTTGTTTAAAAAACAAATTAGCTAAAGCAGTGAAGAATCCCTAATGGGGACACATTTCTAAGAGCTTACACAGCTTTAAGTTAATTAATGAACTTTGCAGCTCCAAGCTACGCGGAGGAACGATGAGTAACCGCACGTGGTGCTACCTTGTGGAAGGGTGGGAGCTGGGGATGACAACTCAACAAGGAGCAACGTGGTTCAGCAAATGTGACACAGGATGAATTCTTTCAGCAGACAGCAGGTGGTGATCCAAGATCACGGCACTGGAGCGCCAGAGCGAACACCAGAAATGCACACAAAGGCCTCCTGCTTCCATAAAACTGTCAAAGATCAGTCTGTTCTGTGAAGGAGTGGTTTTGTCTAGCTCATTAGAGAAATAGGTGCAAATAGAAGGATATGAAAGGAGCCTTACAGCAATGCAGCTCCAGATCTCTTCTGTATTGCTAGGCCATAATATGCATAGACAGTAAAGCCTGACCAGTCAAACAAAAATTATACTCCTGGTAAAGCTAAACTAGTACAATTTCTGTATAGATGTGGCAAACTGCAACAAGGTAACTGCTCTGTGCTATCCATAACCCTACTGTGAGTCATCAGCATCACAGAAAAGTGCAGGGAAATGGTACAGCATACAAACATCAAACAATCTCTTAAAAATGCCTTTGAACTCTGCTAACCCCCAAATCACTGGGATAGATGTGAGTATAAGCCTATTAGTAGAATGGGGTTTCTAATACATATGTCTTCACTGAACTAATTTTATGAATCCTTGAAGCAACTGACTTGCAGCTAACGGAGGCAATTAACCTGTTTGTGAAGACCAGAGCATTCCAGGCTATGACTGCTCTCTGCACTAACCTAATCCCTTCTGTAAACAGCAAAAAGTTTTGGAGCTGGGATCTGAAGAGCCTGGCAGGAACCTGGAGCCACTGCCCACCCTCAGCTCTCTGTAAGAAAGGGATCCTTCTGAGTGAGGGGAATGCAGGGACCATGCTGACCCTCCTACAACCCAGCTCACACCCTCCTGTCAGGGATGCAAACACCACACGTGCAAGGCACTGCTCCCTGCCTGTACACAGACAAGAGAGAAAGGGCTTACCATACAAGGCTGCTGCTTAGGAACATGAGAATAATTAATTAATTAATTAATAATGGGCTGCTTCTTCCCCCCTCCCTTTCTCACAGATCAATAAAAAGGTTGCTGTAGCAGGGTCCCCTTCCCAGCCCCTTCCAGCACAGTCTCCCTTCCTAGTTCTCAGCTGCAGCTTCACAGGGCTCTGGCTGGAGGTGCCACGGTCCCACCTCCAGCTGTGCACTCCTGCCCTCTCTCCCCTGCCAGCTTGCCCACCACTGAGCCCTTTCAGCACATATCCCAGGAAAAAAAAAAATTACTCACTTTTTACTGCCAGGTTAGTTTTGTTCCCAGTTAAGAGCGCTGAAACAGCTTGGCAAGGAGCTGGAGGAGAACCAGAGCCAGAAAGGACAGGGGGAGGAGAAGCTGGGGAGGGAAGGGCCATGGGCACCAGCACTTGGATGAGCTCAGGCTGCCAGGCAGCCGCAGTCTCCAGCATGCATTAACCCTCTCCACAGGCAATCCCACCATTTGCCCGCTGATAACAAATGTATCAACAAGCAATTTCTTCGCAAACGGGAATGGATAAAGAGCGGTGTGAATGATGCTCCCCACAACTACCAAGACCTCCTGCATTATCCCTTCCAGAAAAAAAAACACAGGCTGAGGCATTCATTACAACAAAGACAAATTCCACCCTATGCTCGTGCCCCTCACAGCACACGCAACCTAAGCCTGGGTTTTTAAAATTGTGCTTTTGCTCTTAAGGGCCATGAAGATACTCAAACACCAGACAAAGTGATGTACAGAATGATGAAGTGATGGCTTTCCAATGCTCCAGACATCCCAAAACAGTGACTTGGCCGTGACAACCCTGTAGGTGCCCAGAAACATGATACAAGTTCTCTATCCCAAAATGCAGCAATACACTTTCTCCATTATGGCCATTTTATTACAAATTAGCTTCTGAATGGGAAGAGTGGGTAAAATGCCTACAGAAAAGAAATCTGGTGGTGAAAAGGATATATACAAAGGATATAACCACCTTCATATCCTTCATCTTTGTACAAACTCGTTCTTGGATTCAGAGGGGTATGTGACCCTAATCTGACACCCACTCTCCACACTACAAAGGCATTTCTGTAACTCCAGAGAGCAAGACTGACATGCCTATGTGTCTGAGACCCAGACTGATAAAATCAACACTTTCTTGGTGTGGGTTGATCATAAAAGCACCTTGAAGAGGATCACAGTAATAAGAGGTTTTGTATTTCATCTGCACATCTGGAGCTTGATCTTCATTTGATCTATGACACACTGGTAATAGAAAAGGATGCTGGATTTTGACTCTTACTACCATGGGCACGAGAGCAATTTCTCCTGAATCCTCACAAAGGCAAACTCTAAATCTAGGTAGTTCTAGAAACACCTGCTGAAATTTTATGGTAGTTTTATTAAAATAAAGGGAAGTTAAGTTCATGTGTACACTTTTTATAAATTTAAATCAGATGTAATCACTCCAGAAATGTCTTTTGCACCGGTTTAAGTTAAGCCTCAATAAGCTAATCTTGCACCAGTAAAAAAAAAAAAAAATCTAAAAAGAGATGCCTGCACTCACACTGGCACCTAGCTAACCATTTAAAGGCATGTCTCCTTCAACTTCCTGGTGCAAGCTTGCACTAGATTATCTAATCTTGCCCTTCCTAGATATGTAAAGCAAGGGAAGAACAAGTTATCTTCCAATACACACTCTATCATTTCAGGCCACCAAAACGTGTTCTGTAAAATAAAGCAGCTGGCCTTTTTTTTTTTTTAATGCACTTAAGAACTTCATGGAAAAGAAGTTCAAGCCCTCCTTTTGTAGGAAAGGATGAAAGAAAATTATAGTCTTATCTTACTGTTATACACAGGAAGCACTCACTCATCCCCATGCTATCATCACTTCCAGTAATGGCTGACTTTTGCTCTACCCCTGTGCACAAACACAGGCTCTCAGTGCTGAATGCATGCACACTTGGTAAGATGCCCTCGGGCAACTTGCAAAAAGGCTTCCTGTTGGATATAGCCAAAGCTTTAGAGTGATGCAACATTAATAAGGCTGAGGGCCACATCTACTTACCAGCCTGAAACATACCTTTCAGATTTTAAAAAGCTGATTTCTGGTCCTGAAATCTACATTATTCCCCACTCAAAAAAGTTAAATTTTACTGGCACAAAGGCATCCCAACAAACGCTTACAATCCATTCATGTTCTCTGAGGTTGATTAGAGAGAATTGTGCTTCAGCAGACATCAGGGTCCCAACATCTGTTTGCATTCCATATTAGGAATTAAACTACCTCTGAGAATTACTGGGCAGAAGGGGGTAAGGGTGGAGAACAAAGGAAAAAGTCACCAGGATGGGTATATCCTCAGCAACAAAGCCAGAAATTCAGAGAAAAGCTCAGGTTCAATTTTTTTGGTCCTGATTGGTCCTTTAGCACCTACTCTGGTTGTGTTTTCCCAGCTCTGCAATATTCCAAGTGACTACTTTCGACTTAACATTCATAGTCAAACATCCTTGGGGGAAAAAAAGATTTACATAAGACAATTAGCTTTCAACAAATCAGCATGAAAATAAAGTCTCAAAATACTACAATCAAGTCCTCTGTTAACCCAGTGAGCACCGAGAGTGGCAGAAGCATGGCCCACAGAAGGGAGATGACTCCTCTGTCAGGCAAAGACAGTGAAGTTCCTTCTCTGGGACCAGAATTGAAATGAGTCACAGCTAAAGAACAGTGTGCTGCAGATGTGTCACGTATGTTTAATCCAAGCTAGCTGCCATCAGCTATTCAACACATTAGCAAACCAATCACATTCTCCATTGCATGACTCTGGATCCTCTCTCGGGGAAGCAGCAGAAACCAGAGGCCAGTGGTGGGGAAGAATGGGTAACTGCTTTTCAGGAGAGCAGGGTATCTGTGCATTATGTGACACTTTAGATGGCACGGAGAACCTGCCTGTGCTGGTTTTCTGCCTTACTCCTGACAATAAACCAGTGGTTCCTGGTGCTGCTTAAAAAAAAAAGGCTGCAGAACATGGAAATATAACAGGGAAGACTAAACCACCTGGTCCCATGGTATCTCTTGACCAGGCTGGCAAGGTAGTGTCACACTTACTGTCACCTCAGCTAATTCTGCCATCAGATTGCTCACTTCAGACAGCTTTGTTTCAAGGGAGAGGGTAACTCTCCAGATGACATATTTCAGAAAACCAGTATCTGCTTCTCCAACCCCAATCAAGGACAGACAAGCAATTTTTCATAATGTCTCTGCTCTGTGAATGGACTATTGCTCTGCATCTGCAAGTATATCACCAAATCTCAGTGACTGAGTAGAGTTTTTCCTGCAACCTCAAGAATTCAAACGGCTTTCCTGAATGTTTAAATCCTCGAAAAGCTCACTCAGCCCCTTAGAAAGATTTGTATCTACTTTAGTCACAAGGATTTCTCAAAGCCTTTGCTATGTGACACCGCTATCTGCAACAGACTCTTCCAGATCTATCTGTATTTCCAGTGCTCCTCTAGGAAGGATTCTGAAGATCACTTTTGGTATCAGGCTTTCCTGTCCTACTCCCCCCTGCTGTGAAGGCAGTGAGCTGAAGGAAGTAGTGAGCTGTGCAGAGGGGCTGCTCTGAGCTGACTTGGCTCCTGGAGGAAGGACAAACTTTAAAGCCCTGTCAGGCAGCTTCACTTACACTGCACTTACACAGGCCCCTTCAGTTGCCCAGATTTCAGCAGACAGCAGGGAAGGCTTCCCGCCTGCCTGCACTAACTCCAGCACCACACAGGAAAAAAGCAGCCCTGCCTCTGCTGCCAGAGCAGGAGGAAGAAGGGAGAATGTGCCGGGTAGGGGAGAACACATCTGGAATCAATTGGAGACTGCTGAATGCCTTGGAAAGAACTGCAGAGCTGGCAGAAACCATAGCGAGGAGCTGTGTGTTCGGACGTGACTCTGAAGCAAAGGTGGAGAATGAGACGTATGCAGCATATTTAAACACAAAACCAGAGCTCCTCTTGAGGAGCTGGGATTTTTTTCAGGCAAGCAGCTCAACGTCTCAGCCCTGTCATATTTTCACTGCCATTGGCCTATCATGGGTACGCTCAGAATTCAGTACAGAAGACAGGAGACGAGATGAGGCAAACGGGACCCATCTGTGACTCCAATACCAGGACTCAGTCACGCAGCAACAACATTATATCAAGCTGCTCTCAGGGTGCAGGGCGGAGGAAGTCTGACTGACTTGGCACACGTTTCAGAACAGAAATTTGATGGTTTAAAAACACAGATTTCTTCCCACAGTTACTTTCCATTCCAGCATTCTCCTATCTCCTGCTACTCATTTGTTCCAGGAGTAGTTTTCCATTTTCAAAGAAGCCTCCTCTGTGTGTCCTGAAAAGCAGAGGTTCTGGAAAGGAGCAGAAAGTTGTGGAGAAGCACCTCACCAGTGCAGCAGCCTGGTACAGAGAATGACTACAGCTTTCAGATACATTACTAACTAGAGGGTGTGGGAAGCATTGCTACTTGGGTACGTGGCTTTGGCCAGATGAAAAATAAGATATATGCTTCAACATGCAAATTTTAAAAATGGAATTAAAGAAAATCAAAAGGGAACATGAAAGAGCTACAAAAATTACAAGATAGGAAAAAGCCACATGGCTGCACACTGAAAACCTTGAAAAGCTCAATTTATTTTGCTTATCATTAAAAAAAATAAGTGGCAACTGATGATTTTATTAAAGTATGTTAATTGTGAGGAAAATAAAGTAGATGCTAATAATATTTAATCTAATGAAAAAAGTCATCAAGAAAACCAATAGCCAAAAGCTGAGTCTGATAAACTCAGCTCTGGTAAAAGATACCATTTCATTTTGTTTACTGATTTCTAAATGACAGTCATTAAGTTGGCTGGTGAGGACTTTTCCATCTCTTCCTGTCTTTGTGCTGAAAACATTATTACACCCAAAACAGAGGTACCCGAGTGAGACATAATGGCCTACAATGCAGGTACAGCCAGAAGAGACAATCTAAAGCCAGATCTATAGGACAATAGCCTGGAAAGCTAACAAGAGCTGGTGGAAGTCAATGCACGTAAATTAAAGCTGATTAAACTAAGCAGCATACACATTTATAAGCATGATGACCTCACCTTATGGAGAAGAACAAGCTACTAAGCCAATATAGGTGCAGTTTTGTGTGCCACCTAATATGACAAACTACCAACTGGCTTCGGGATCAGGGGCTCCGCTTCCCCTCCTCAGCTGTTGTGAGACCCAGTCACGCCACAGTCATTGCCAGAAAATTAATCCAAACAATAGTCATCTGTTTGGTCATAAACTCAACTGTCTCGCTTTATATCTGCTTAAGCACAATGCCCAAAGCAGTGAGGAGGCTGAGCATATGGCCAGGGCACAGAGACGAGGGGGACTGTTCTTCTCACAGCAGCCCACAGTTACGCTACATTAAGCGCAACTTCAAAATGCACCTGAAAGCCTCTTCATCCCAGAACAAGAGGCTACATGGACATTTAGCATATGCTACTGCCACTACCTGCTTCACTTGTACTTAACTTCTAGAGCATCATCACATGAGCCAGCATAAAGCTGGTTCGTACACAGTGAATTTGTCAAGTATCTCAGGAAAGATTTTCCCATTGTTACAAAATCCTTTTAAAGCCTCTTTTCCCCAGGCCTTCCAGCTAATGTATGTTTACCACATTCCTGCTGTAACCACGAACCAGTAGAGACTTCTTCCCCACACAGGCCACCTGCACAGCTCATAGGTAAAGCTCGAGGCCAGCAGCACATCTGACCACCTTTCAAGTACCTCCTCCTGGGCTGGGTGCCGCTAACACAGCTCCTGCAGCCCCACACCCAGCAGCACCTTTGGAAACATGCTGCTCTCCCTTGCCACCACCATGCCAATGCCCTGGGACACAGAGCGTGTGTTGGTTTAAGAGTAGCAACATGCAAAATATTCACATTAAACTACTGCATATCACTGGCAGTCCTACTTTTAAACTGCTCTGTTTTACTGAAGCTAAATCAATAAACCTTAAAAGCTAAATTGATATAAGAGCATCTCATGTCAGGGCACGTCTGGCATCATCTGCAGCTCCTTTAATATATTACTACATGAGTTCCTGAGAAGTTTACCCCTCCATAATTCTCAGCAGATCCCCACTTCCAGTCAAGTGCATTAAAGGTCCTTTTTCTCCCCCCTCCTTGCACACCTACAGAAAGACAAAAACATAGGCTATGCAAAACTTAAAACCCTTTCAAGCCAGTCGGTTTGCCCTTCTGTACATCCCCTTTCACACTCACAGTGTCAGGCTAAACAAAGCCACTCACTCCAGGATACAGGCTTGGAAAAAAAAGCATTAGCATCTGGCAACCAAGAGCAGCAGCCCAGCGTACGATCCTGAGAGCAAATACAAGTCTCTGGCACGAAGAGGAAACACTGGGACATATGCCTGAGTGCTCCTGTCAATCTTGCAGTGGGGGAATGCCTGATTTATTTTTTTTTTTAAATATATTTTTATCATATTACTGTGAGGAAATGCCAGGGACTGCTGTGGCCCCTGTCCCTTGAGGCTCCACTGCTGCCATCAGGCTGCACTGCCTTTGCAGCGATGAATATTTAAACAGGGCAATAAATATTTCAAAGCACATTCATCCCAATAAGAAGTCTACTACCATAAGAGAGATGAGACAACCACACAGGGCCAGGGCCGCTCCCTTGTCCTGCCCCTCTGGCTCCCACACCACCTGACCTTCCTTGGCCCTACTTCCCTCCAGCCCTTCAACAGGCACCTGACAGCCTCAAATATTCATGAGCACAGCTCCAGTTACTTTCCAAAGAAGCAAAAACACCTGTGAAAAAAGTAACAAGGTGCTCTGTTTTCCAGAGAGGTGCAGAACACAGCTAGCTCATGCTTTGCTTTCACCTCTCCCAGGACTTCTGGCTCTTAGGTGCTCATACTCGGGAAGAAAATAATTTGCTTGAAGACCCCAAAGGATCTTAAATCTTTTAATATTGCACCTTAAAAGAGAAGAAAGCCCTCAAATCACCAAATCCAAAGCTCAACCAGCAACTGGTCAAGAACGGAGTATGTGACAATCGGTTTTTACTCCCCACGGCTCCCTCCCTTAATTTCAGTGGTGCATTTATTCAGGCATTTCTCGGGTGCGAGCAGCTCTGCTGGCCTCTCAGTGGGATGCTAACAGACGTACACAGCTTGGCCATCACTGGCACAAATAAAATCAGCTAGAAATCAAGTTTAGGATGTAACAGAAAAACCATCCATTTACTCAGGTATCATCTGCATGTCATTCACATGCTGGGGGCTGTTTTGACTATGACAGTGATAAAAGCTTGGGTTTTCTAAGCAGGACCTTAGCTATGCTCTCACCTCTAAACTTCTTGGTTTTTAAAGATAATTTCAGGGGGTAACATTCTGCAGAAAATCAAAATCACATATAAAGACATTTATTCAGGATGAAATTTATGGGGCCATGAAACCTGCAGCCAGACTCCAAAATTATCTTTCGTAGCAGCTTCCACTGCATATCTACCTAGATTCAAAAGACCTAAGGTATTTGCTAGTCACACAGTATATGAAGAAGGTGTCAGAAAACAAGCATACCTACTCTGAGTGAAAGGAAGCCAAAAAGACACCTTCACCAACAGTAGCTGAAGAGTTATGCTGAATGACAGACACAAGCTAGCCTGCCCTGGCTAACTGAGCTGCACCATGGTATCTCCTTTCCAGGTAAAGGCTTTAATTAACAGCATACAGAAAGAGTGTAATCTCCTCCTTTACTGGCACCCACAGACAATCTTTTAAAAGACGATGACAACCAAACGACAATCACAACATGTCACATGCTGTCAAAGGTGCCTCTTGGACTGTGCAAGAAGACATTCTTCATACCTGGATCCCGGCCCAGCTCAAGGTACAAGCTGGGCACCAAATGGCTCAGCCCTGTCATGGCTTGGGCACAGCAGGGAGCATGCAAGGGTACGCGACAACTCAGCAAGGTCTGCAGATGCAGTCTTGGATTAAACTGCTCAATTCCCCTGCAGTGTCATTTCAGCTGCTTTTAGACCTTTGAAGGAGAACAGCCGGGTCTTTGCTTTGCACAGGAAGGGCCCTGCAGCACACTCAGAGTGAGTCTTCTACTGCAAGCCAGAGCTCCTGCTATTTCATCCCTGGTCCTCACAGCCAAGGGAAGTGACCAAGGCAGCCCCCAAGTGCTGGACAGCCTTCCTGGGATGGCCAGTTTCATATTAATGAAATTCTCTCTTATCCTCCTGCTCTGTGGCATGGAATGGCTCCAAACTGAAGTACTGAACTGTCAAACAGCAAAACCTCTTTCCAGACAGCATTTCAAGGAAGAGCATCTGCCTATCGAATAGGTGGATCAATCGCCTGCCGCCACCCTCTGTCCCTACTGCTTCTGAAAGAGCTGCAATATCCCTTGGTCAAGACTGGCCATCAGCCCCGCCACCAAAAAGATGCTGTTTACATTAAAAGCATGAAATAGCAGTCACAGCAGTGTAATTCAGAGACAGACAACAATCCTGCTGCTTTGCCAGCGGTGAGTCCTAGGATTTTACATCTCTGCCTCTAACTACCACCCCAGCTGTCCTTCATATACCACTGAAACGAAAGGATCCAGTCAGAAGTCAGGTGCAACCTGGCCCAAAAAACACCTTGTACTTTCCTATCTTATTAACACACCTCATACACAGAGCAAGGAAAATATCTTGGAAGACGAGCAATTACCTCACCAAGTAATTTAGAGCAGGAGCCACCATTTTACAGCAGACATCAAAATAATGAGCACTCCTCTGCTGACTGTGCAGCTCTGTGTTATTCCCATGATGGGCTGCACACCCAGCAGCACGTTAACATGGAAAAAACCAGCATCTGATCCCACGCAAAAATTTTAAAAATACACGTTTTTGACACCATACAAAACGTGTTAGAAAGGAAAACAACATTTAATTCTGTGGCTCCTGAGGACCTCTCATGACTCAGAAAATAAATGCAAGCAGATGAAAAAGTTAATTTGGATCCTATCAGCTTCACTGGCAGGCAAAGGGCAGAGCAGGCACCCTGGGGAGAGGGAGGGAAAGATTTGCCATAGATCAGGTTACTATCACTGACAGCTGACCTAAAACACCACAAGATCTGGGTAGACTCTACCCCATCTTCTAATTCTCAAAGGTGCTACCGCCTTCTTTAAGAAGTGCAATGTTTGAAACATGTAACACTGAGGTAGAGAGGAAGGAGATCCTGCAGCACAAGTATGTAAGTGCTCGAGATGATAATCCTCACCACATTAGAATCAACCCAATTAACTGAAACAAGAAGGCAGAAGTGAATTGTTCATTTGAAGATGTAGAATTTTCAATGCAAAGCAATGAGGGCATAAGGAACTGGAGTAATTTCTCTGCAGTCTGAAGCTACTGCATGGAACCGACAGACAGGCAGTTGCACTGTCCTACAAAGATGCTCCTTGAAAATAGATGTACGTCTGCAACCCAACACACTCAGCTTGGGAATTTAGAGACCCAGCTTGCTTTATGGGCTCCACGGTCTCATCCCCTAGATGGGCCAGCACAGCCCACACACATCACCGTCAAACCTGAGAAATGTTCTTCAGCATGAGGCCTCAACACTTGGTTTTAACTTCACCTTGTTTGATGGGGTCTGAACTGCCCATCATCACAAACTGAGCTTTTTTTCTGTCCTATTAAATTTTTAGGAAGTGTTAATGTTCAAAAGTGGCTAACAACAGCATGAGTAGTAGCCCACGGCAGCCAATATATTCATTGTTAACTGAAGTGTCCTTGATTTGTTGGGCCTTCAACATCCACTAGATGATTCACAGGAAGACTGATACATCTGAAACACTTCCTTTAAATTCTTTAAGATGAAAGCTGCTCTTGCAGCTTACTCTTGCATGTCTAGGACATAAAGCCTTTTCAGTGTCTCAGTATTTGGCACCACAGGGCACACGGACCACCTGCATTTTACAGCCATGGTTGATGTTAGATGATTACAAAGGAAAAGGTTTTGTGCTCTGCTTCTGCTGGGTACTACCAACATCACACCTAATCAAGAGACTCATCTCCATGCATTTCTGCAAGAGCAGGTCTGACACAGCTGACCTCACATGGGGGCACAGGAGCAGCTCACATAGGCACAGTAATCCCCTGGCAGAAATTGGGGACAGACACAGCTGACGGCATTTCCTGAACCACTTCACAGCTGAATTGCTGAAGATATCCCTGCTCATTGCAGAGGGGTTGGACTAGATAACCTTTAAAGATCCCTTCCAACCCAAATCATTCTATGATTTTAAGATTGTATGATTGGCTACAGGAACACTCTTTTGCTAGGACTATCTGAACAGTAGCCAGGAGGCTCATCACAACTCTGCATTTAAACCATGTCAATCAAACGTGGTTCTTCCCTGCCACCAGATTCTTTTCTCCTAGATTTAGGCCAGAGTGTATCTCAGAATAATTGTATATTGACACACAGAGCCTCACAGCTAACGTAGAGGCCTACTACACTTTTGAAAGCCACTACAGCCCTCTACAAACACCCTAGAAGAATGAAAATTATCTTCCTTTGTGCTCCTCCAAAACATTAGGAAATTCCTATTACTCAGTTCTAGCTATTCTTCTTCTCTATATTACAAACAACATAGCTCAAAGTTTCCTATCCACCCACTGAAAAAA